>KV018673.1:367625-392665 GCA_001598015.1 Dorcoceras hygrometricum
GTGACTCATCTACCTCGATCGAGTAGGGGATGTGATGCGATTTGGGTTGTGATTGATAGACTTTCGAAGTCATCCCATTTCATTCCCTATGTTGTGAGGTGTTCGATGAAAAAGATGGCGAAATTGTACATCGACCATGTGGTTAGATTGCATGGGGTTCTGGTTTCGATAGTGTCTGACAGAGATCCGAGGTTTACTTCTCGCTTTTGGAAGAGTCTGCAAGCAGCAATGGGTTCGAGATTGGCGATGAGCACGACCTATCACCCACAGACAGACGGACAGTCTGAGCGGACTATCTAGACTTTAGAGGATATGCTGCGAGCGGTAGTGATGGATTTCAGCGGTGGCTGGCAGGATTCGCTTTCCTTAGTTGAGTTTTCGTATAACAACAGCTACCAAGTCACTATATGAATGGCTCCGTTTGAAGCTTTGTATGGTCGAAAGTGCAGATCCCCGATTTGTTGGGAAGAAGTTGGCGAGAGACAGCTTTCTACACCGGAGTTTGTTCATCACATGAAAGACCAAATTGATTTGATCCGGAGTAGAATGAAGGCTGCCCAAGACCGTTTCTCGAGTTATGCGAACAGAAGACGTCGACCGTTAGAGTTTGAGGTGGGCGATCGTGTGTTTCTCAAGATTTCTCCTTTCAAGAGCGTGATGAGATTCCGATTTAAAGGCAAATTGGCTCTCAGATTCGTTGGTCCCTTTGAGATTATCGAGCGGATTGGACAGTTGGCTTATAGACTGAGGCTGCCCGAGGAGTTAGCCGCGATGCATGACGTGTTTCATGTGTCAATGTTGAGAAAATATGAGCTGGATCCGTCCCACGTTTTGAGAACTGACGAAGTTGAGCTGGATTATTCCTTGAGTTATGTTGAATATCCGGTGCAGATCTTGGATAGGAAGGAGAAACAGCTGAGGAACAAGATAATTCCGTTGGTGATGGTCCAATGGAGCAAGCATGGCCGAGAAGAAGCAACCTGGGAAGTTGAGGAGAAGATGAGGCAGGACTGGCCTCACCTGTTTGAGCACTGATCGTGTAGAATTTCCAGGTAAATTTCTGGTTTTGCTTCGAATTTTGATGAGTTGTTAGTGCCGATTTGCATGTTTGATGTGTTCTTCCCTGTGTTTGCCTTTGATTTCGAGGACGAAATCTCTTAAGTTGGGGAGAATGTGAGGATTGAGAATTTGGATTAGTGATTAATTGATTTGATTTGGGAATTAATCGCGTAGATTTTGAAGTCCCTGCTGATTTTGAGCGTTGCGTTTATTTTTGGGAATTTCGATCGTAGCGATTTTGATGCAAAGCTGTTGGCAGTACGCTATTGTAGCGGAGTCAACGCAGGTCAACCTTACTGTAGCTCGCTGTTGGTGGAATTGGAATCAGCAGAGGTGAGGGAAGCGTGACGCATAAAGATCTGCTGGTTTTAGTTTGAGTTGAAGTTGCTGCTGGCAGATGTTGCGATTAGCGTGAGATTGAACGAGGAAGTGACACGTGTTAGTCAATATTTTGGAGTGTTGACTATTGAATTCAGCAGTTGCGCTTGTGAACAGTGATCAGCTGATGGTTTGTGGAATCAGTCACGAGAGCCGTCGATAGATACGATGACGTAGGCGTGACGTATTCCTTGCTGCTGGTAGTAGATTGCGTTGTGATGGTTGCTGCTGATCAGCAGGCGCGCAAATACTAATGTTGAGAAGTGACGTCGTTTGGATTAGTAGATGCGTCGTCGTTTTGAGTGATTTCTCGCGACCAGTAGATGAAATGTTTTGGAGAGAGAGCTGTTACCAGCAGATGGTCGTTTTGCTTGCGAGAGCTGTTGTCAGCTGGTGAATTGCTTCGGCGTCGTTTTGATAAGTTGGAACGGTGTCATTTTGAAGTGTTTTCTCACGAATGCTTATTGTTTTCTCCTGCTGATTTTAGTGAAGGGAAAGGGTTGGTACCTGGTGATCGTTACCTGCTAGTTTTGTCGGTTGCTTTGATAATCAGCAGACGTTGGATTTGAGATATTATAAATAGAAGTGTTGTTCGACACTTAGGATTATTTTTGAACCAGCCATTTCTTATCTTCTTCTCCAAACCCTCGTCGATCTACTGGTCACCGTCGTGTTCTATTGCCTTTTCCCGTTGATTCCAGCCTTCGTTTTTAACATTCTTGGTGGCGCTGGACTCCTTGAGACTTGCTCTCTCTATTGATGCCAGTTTGGAAGATAGGAGCGACGAGTTGAGAAATCCCGAAGGCCCTGTTCGTTCTTGAATTGCTGGTTTCGTTGAGTAGATTCAGCAGTTGGTTCTTTTGAGCTTTTGGGTGAGCTTTTCTTGTAGTTGAGCTCAGTTGTTAGAAATTAATGCCTGCGTAGAAGTATAAGAATTAAATTAGACTTCTGGCCGTAGGATTAGCGTGCTTATGTTGAGATTGAGCTAAGATATTAGCTGTGTTGTAACAGATTTCAGCTTCCGGGAAGTGTCCTGCTGCGTGATTTGAGCCAGGAGGAAATCTGTTAGGTAAATTGAGAGCTTGAATTGATAGATTGATTTGATTACCTGATTGGGTGCCACGTTGTGGCTGGACGACTGTTGAGTCGTGTCCGAAAAGTCCAACGCTATTGTCGGAGTGGTGACTACCGGATTCGAGTGTCTACCACCGAGCTGTGATGGGCTGACGGGCCCCGATGATCACGGACCGATGATTTCCACCGGCTGATTGGTTGTGTGTGGTATAGAGGCTTGATTTGAGTTGCCAGTTGATAGACTGGTCTAGCTATCCGATTTCTGCCCTCATGCATTCATAGCATTGATTTATAGCATGTTGCATGTTTATCTGCTTTGATAGCTCTTCGTACTGAGGCTTGACCTCGTACTTGTTTCCTGCTTTTGTTTTGTTTGGGTCTGTGTTGCCCATTTGCAGGAGCACTAGGTAATCAAGCTGGACCGAGTGGAAGTTCAGCTGGTCGATCCCCGCGTCCCTGAGTCCCAGTCTATATATGATATGTATTGAACCGGGGGACGCCCCGTGTTATCATGTATTGGGGATTTATATTTGGATGATATACCTGTTGTGTTGGAGTTTGAGTCAACTCGTATTTTATTATCGCTATTTTTAATGTATGATTTGAAGTTCAGGCCCATTGTATTTCGAAAAATTTTTAAGCCCTCATTTTAAGCTTCCGTGTTTATGCGCTTATTATGTGTTAATTGTTAATAATTAGCACGGGGCCTGACACCAATTGTTTTGTATATCGGTTTGTAAGGAAATACAGCTTACAACGTTTTGCATTCAGCCCTTATTTTCCTTTTCTTATTCAATTAGATCCACTACGTTGATTCCCATGGGTATGGGCGTCACAACTTGGTATCAGAGCATGGTCCTAAAGATAAACACACATATTTCCAGTTGGGACAGATTTCGTCGACCGTTTCTCCTGAGTTGTGAGTTTTATTTTATGTTATAGAGTATGTATCTATTGAATTTAACATGTTCTGATGTTTAATTGTGGTGGATTATGGGCTATAGATCAATATGTCCAGTAGAGTAAGAGGTAGGAGAAGTAGCCCCATAGATGAGAACAACCCAGATGCTAGTGCTCGTGTTCTAGCTGGGATGGCACAACTCTTAGAACAACTCGTAGGACAGTCGAGCAGAAGAAATGGCCAATCTTTCAATAGAGGACCCAATCTAGATGATCCCCAGGAAAGGTTTTGGAGATAGAAGCCGAAAGAATTTAGTGGCTCAACAGACCCGTTTGTCACTGAGAGCTGGATAAAGTCCATGGAGGTTATATTTGATTACCTCCAGACACCTGATCTGGATAGGTCCCGGTGTTCTATTTACATGCTAAGAGATGATGCTATGCTCTGGTGGTAAGGAGCTAGACTCACAGTGGATGTGACAAATCTCCCTTGGGAGGAATTCAAGGAAGTATTCATTGCTCAGTACTTCACTGAGGACAAGCGGTCAGAGCTGAAAAAAGAATTTTTAGCAATAAAGCAGGGAAGCTTGACGATCCAAGAGTATATCTGAAAGTTTGAGAGAGGGTGATATTTTGTACCATTGATTGGAGCAGATCCGAAGGAGAAATTGTGACATTTTGTCGATGGTTTGAAGCCTGCGCTCAGACATGATGTTAGATTGACAGAACCCAAGGATTTCAGGGGTGCTGTAGATAAGGCCCTCCGAGCAGATCAAGATTGGAAGGCTGTTGAAGAGGAGTGACAGCTGAAGAGGCAGGCCTTCCAGCAGAAAGACCAGAGGCCCTTTAAGAAACAGAACCAGAATCAGCAAAGGCCTCAGGAGCCAAAACCTCTGCAACTCCAACCTATAAGTTCAGTTCCTGCTACCAACAATCGACCAGTTTGTCCCAAGTTCCAGAAGAACCACCCTGGTCCATGTAGGGTTGGTTAGAACGTTTGTTACAGATGTGGTGTGCCAGGACACGTTATTAGAAACTGCCCAAAATCAAAGCAGCTAGTGACCAGTAGAGATTTTTCTATGACAGCTGAACAAGCCAAACCCGATTCTACTGTGGTTACAGGTAAGATCTTGATTGCTGGTATGCCCTCTATAGCCTTGATAGATTCAGGTGAAACTCACTCGTTTATAGCCGCAAAGTTTGCTAAGAAGTTACCCTTCAAACCAGACCAATTAACCATAGGATTTTGCGTGGCTATACCCTCAGGATAGGAACTGGTGTCCCATGGTTTATTTCGTAATTTAGAACTTAGGCTTCGAGACTTAATTGTGCTACCTATGCCTGAGTTCGATTTAATTCTGGGTATGGACTGTTTAACTAAGTATGGGGTAGTGATTGATTTTAAGCTCAGAACAGTGGTGGTCAAACCACCCAAATGAGACCAGTTTACGTTTGAAGCTAACCAGATTTGGAGAATTCCTCGCATCATTTCAACTTTAAAAGCCCAAAGCTGTTTAAGGAAAGGTGGAGTAGGATTTTTGGCAAGTCTATCGCCCCTAGCTACTGTTAGTAAACCCCAACTGTCAGAAGTAGAAGTAGTAGATGAGTTCCTGAAGTTTTTCCAGAGGATATCCATGGACTACCACTAGATAGAGAGTTGGATTAGCAATTGATCTAGTACCAGAAGCAACGCCTGCTTCTAGACCACCTTATCACCTTGCTCCAAAAGAGATGAGGGAATTAAAAGAACAGATCCAATACATGTTGGATAAGGGATTCATTCGACCTAGTACGTCACCTTGGGGAGCCCCTGTTTTTTTTGTCAAGAAGAAAGATGGGAGCTTAAGGCTGTGTATAGATTATCGAGAGATGAACAAGCTGACAGTTAAGAATAAATACCCCCTTCCTAGGATTGAGGATTTGTTGACCAGTTGAAGGGATCAACAGTCTTTTATAAGATCGACTTGAGATCTGGTTATCATCAATGGAACATCAAGCTAGCTGATGTTTATAAGACGGCCTTTAGAACACGCTATGGCCATTATGAGTTCCTAGTAATGCCCTTTGGACTTATCAATGCACCTTCAGCCTTTATGGATTTGATGAATAGAGTTTTCCAACCGTTTCTGGATCAGTTTGTGGTCGTATTTATAGATGATATCCTGGTGTATTCCAAGACCAGTTCAGAGCACGCCAACCATCTTAGGACAGTGCTACAAGTTTTGAAGAGCAAACAATTGTTTGCCAAGTTCAGTAAGTGTGATTTTTGGCTGGAGAAAGTTGCATTTTTAGGACATATCATATCCAAGGACGGATTGGAGGTTGACCCAGCAAAAGTTGAAGCTGTTCGAGATTGTCCTATTCCTAAATCTGTTTATAAGTCAGGAGATTTTTTGGGTTAGCTGGATATTATAGACGTTTTATTATGGGATTTTAGAAGATAGCTTTCCATTAACTTCGCTAACTAGGAAGCAGGTTAGATATGAATGGACCCCATATTCTCAGATCAGCTTTGAGAAGTTTAAACAAGCTCTGATTGAAGCCCCAGTGCTGAAAATGCCTTCTGATCAAGGAGAGTTTGTCATCTATATAGATGCGTCCAAGCTGGGTTTAGGTGTTGTATTGATGCAGGACTGTAGAGTAATCTCCTATGCTTCCAGACAACTGATGAACCATGAGAAGAGCTACACCACGCATGACCTAGAACTAGCAGCTGCAGTTTTTGCATTGAAAATCTGGAGGAATTACCTGTGAAAACCTAAAATTTAGCTCTCAGTAAAAAAAATCAGATCTGGGACGGACAACTAATATTTTGGACGGTCAAATCAGATCCGGGATGGTCAACGGTCAACTTAGATTTGAGACAGTCAACTTAGATCTAAACAGTCAGCAGTCAATTCAGATCTGGACAGTCAGCAGTCAACTCATATCTGGACAGTCAGCAGTCAACTCAGATCTGAAGAGTCAGCAGTCAGCTCAGATCTGGAAAATTCAACTCAGCTTTGACTAGGTGAATTTAGATTTGACGACGTGAATTCAGATTTGACGACGTGAATTCAGATTTGACGACGTGAATTCAGATTTGGTAAAGAAAACTCAGATTTGGCTCACGAATTCAAGCAGCTGCTACACGTGTACAGATCAGATTTCACCATCGTAACTGCCAAATTAGAGAGATTAGGGACAATTAACCACCCAATTCAATACCTAAACCGTTACTCTTGTAACAGTCAGATTTATGACCATCAAATCAGGAAATTAAGGCTGTAAGTGCTGACCTTTGACTACCCTATTCCGACACCTATAAAAACCTCATTTAGGCAGTAGATGAACCACACTCATTCCGCAAAAACTCAGTATAATACCAGTAAGCTTTCGCATTGCAATCCTGCACAAGCTAAACCAGATTTCGCATACCAGACAAGAAATTTCAGCAGACTGTAAGTGGGCTTTTGTTATATATATATTCGTTTCAAATATTATATATTATTCATGCTACGTTCTGTTTTGAATTACTGTTCGAGCACTTGTTCTGTATCAGATTTCGTTCCGTGTCAAGTTCATGCTATGATCTATGCTCTTTTTTAGCACTGATGTTTCTGTCGTAATATGGGTCTACGGAATATTCCGCACTCTGAGTTACGTGGTGTAACTTTGGCCCCGACCACGTGGAGAAGTAAAAATTAGGGACTGATCAGTAAACCATAGATACAAATTAACTATCAGTGATACCTGTTATGCTATGCTCTGTTTTGTATATGCTCTGTTCTGAAATCTGTTATTCAGTATAAGTATATATTGTTATGCTCGAATGGTATCCCCCACTTGCTGAGTGTTTCCCCAAACACTCACCCTTACTTCTCCCCCCCAGATAAGAACGAAGAACAGGTCGAAGAAGACGAACAAGAGCTGTTCTGGGGCTGGTGAAGATTCAGTTAGTTTTGTTGATGTAAATTTCGCTTCCGTATTTCTGTTATTTCAGACTCTGATTTTCAGTTGTAAAAACGATTATATTTTGGTTATTAGACTGGTTTTGAGCTATACTATGAGGCTTAATGTTTTACAATTTTATAATTGTTTAATATTGACGATGTCATGAGTCTCGGTCTCGTGGCGTGACATTTTAGTGGTATCAGAGCTCACCAGATTCATAATTCGGCTGGTAAACCAAATCCAAAATTTGCAAGGTCCGGGACGAACTTTCAGATTTTGGCATAAGACCAGTTCTACCCCCTCCGAAACGGCCCAACGAGCAATACTCACGACTTTTTCGTGACATAGACCGCTTTTGGGCCAAATTCCTTCGTTTAGGCCTCCGAAAACGCTTTTTTGCCGTTTTTGGAAAAATTTGAAAATTCAATAACTTCTTGTCCAGAACTCCGATTTCAGTTCCGTCAACTGTTCTATAATCCCTATGGTTATAACTAACTGTTTATGGAATAATCTACAACATTCTATTTTTGGAAATATCTTCGATTTTAGGAAATGGCCCCCTCTGTCCCCCGTACTCGTGCTGCTGCTGGCCTTCGCATGAAGCAGATTGCCCTGGACAACCAGAGCCACATGATTAGACGTCTTAGAGCCAAACTAGCAATCGAGAGACGAGAGTCGGCTGCTATAAAGAAAGAACATGAGAGTACCCAAGTAGCGTTAGAAGCCTCGCACATGACCATTGTCGGGCTCACTGAAATAGGCCTTTGCATGTCCAAGAAAATTGAAAGGATGAAGGCAAAGAAACAACAGACTAGAGATAGCCATCAGGAATGCCATCATAAGTGGAAGGCTCGCATCCAAGCGGTCGAAGATACGATCCAAGAGCAGCACCTTATCATTGAGGCCTTGGTAGAGGAGAAAGCTAGCCTACTCCAAACAATCCAATGTCTGCAAGAAGACAACGGTGCTCTTGCTCCATTCGACGATGAATGGGAGGAAAAACCGGAAGAAGATCCGGAAGAAGAAGAGCTTGAGGATATTCCTATAGGCGAGGGAGAGATTGTTGATGAATAGAATTTGTTTTACCTTTTTGTACTTAATTCGTTCTTCTATCCAAAATTTGCTTATCCTTCGTGATATAGTATTCTCGATTGCTTTGAATTTATACACTCCCATACTTAGTAAGGTTTCCTATGGCAGAATATGGCAGGCAACCGAAGAAGCGATAGTAACAATGGAGGTGAAGGATCCTCAAATTCAAGAGGTGGTCTTAGCAGAGAAGACCTGATGGCAATAGCTACTATAGTTGCCACGACTCTCCAAGGGTTGGTCAACACCAACAATAACCAAGCTCCTCCTCCTAACCCTCCATCTCGTGGGACTAAGTACTACTATGAGTCCCTTCGTAAGATCAAAGCCCCCACCTTCGATGGGAGCCCTGATGCCGAAGTTGCCCAGACTTGGATGAAGAATATTGAAACACAACTTTGACTATTGGAAGTCCCAGACGCTGTCAAGGTAGATGTTAACACCACTCCTTGATGGCAAAGCTGGGAAATGGTGGGAAGCAGTCGAGCCAACCATGACTGCAAATGGACAAATCACGTGGCAAAGATTTCGGGAAGCATTCTTGAAACAATACTTTCCCATGAAAGTCAGAATTCAATGGCTTAGCGAGTTTGAAACTTTCACCCAGACTGCAGACATGTCGGTAGTAGAGTATACATCCAAGTTCAACTCATTAGGCACCTATGTCCCAACAATCATGGCTGATAATACTCTAAAGATGCACCGATTCAATAAGAGTCTGAATAGCCGTATCCAGTCAGCCCTTGCAGTCTACCAAGCCACAAGCTTTGAGGACTTAATGGGAGCTGCAATCTGAGTAGAGACTGACATAAAGAGGCGGGAAGCTAACAACAAGAACAAACGTCCCCTCAATGCTCAGACTTCACACGGTGGGCCTAAGACCAAGTGGCCAAACCTCAACAACCACGGATCGGCACCTGCACCGAATAACCAAATGTTGGCACTTTGCACCTCTTTCGGTCACCGTCATAGTGGAGATTGTCGGAAACAGAGCGGTGCATGCTTTAAGTGTGGAAAATTGGGCCACCGAATTGCGGATTGTCCGAAAAACCAAGGTCAAAAGGCTAGATCGAGCAATGCGGCTCCGAACAAGCCAAAGCCCAGGGAGGATAAACCCAATGCTCGTGTGTTTGCAATAACACAAGAAGAAGCTGAAGACACCAGCGAAGTGGTGACAGGTACCATTTTTATCAACAAGATGCCTGCTTATGTGTTGTTTGATTGTGGTGCTACCCACTCATTCGTATCTAGGAGTTTTGCTAAGAAATTAGGGCTAGAGCCTGAAATTCTATGTGAACCCTATAGAGTAGCAAATCCTACCAACACTACCATTGAAACACATAAGATCCATCGTGTCAGGCCTCGTGCTCATATCAGAGTAAAAACACGCAAACACATGAGGAAGCTATCAAAAAGCGGTTAAAATTTTCGCTTTTGGCCTGACGGTTTAAAACGATATAATTTAAAATAAATCGATACTCAAAAAAACCAACAGTATAGCATACAACAACCACAACCACATGTATCAGACTCCAACTGCGGAAAACAATAACGAAGCGCAAGGCATCCCCCTGGCTAACTGATACATATATATAAATATGCTATACTCAACTGGGACACGCTAACCACCTCCTGGGGCACCACAAGCTGGGTTAAAACCATGACCAGCTGTATGTTAGAGTAGATGCCCAACTAGCCAACTTGTGGCGTGTGGGTTTTATTGACTCTTGTACAAACGATCTTTATATATGATATTCGCATTCTTTTATATGGCATTCTTTACTTTCATTATGTGTGTAATGATTTACAATCGTGTTGAGTAAAGACCTAGATTACACTAAAGCGTATGTTAGATGTGATAGTGGGTATGACGGCTATCATGAAACACATCTAATAGTCGCTGTGTATTCTGAACATGTTCCTAGTCGATTGGGCCGTCAAAATGAGGATAAGGCCGCCCGAGTTCGAGACTAGTATCTGTGATGCAAAGTACCATGTTTCATTGGTAGGGAACATTGTGATGTTCTGAGCATGCAGATAGATAGTGACCTGGTGATCTATCGAACTACCCTCCTTCGGACTTTCCTTACCATTTGTCGAGTGGAAGTGGATAAGTCCGATGTCTTGGTTGTACTGATTAGTCCTCACGACTCGAAACGTCATTGAGACTCTACATGATAGGCGTCTCACTTTGACCCGTTTGCCGACTCATTTGGGGTCATCAGGCGTCGGGATTGGGTGAGACCCCGATGCATGTAGGAGTCGATGCATCGTTGTCGAGGATTCACCGCTCGCAGACATGCGTGGATATCCTATGCTATCTGAGGGGATAATAGTGTATAAATCTCTGGCCAGAGTACTAGAAGTGTTTTAGGTAAATGTGTTTACCTAGTTACACTCGCGATGTCGCTATTCGATCTCCAAGATTTATGCATAACTATCGGATCTCTAACGACTCTCGATTTACCAATGGTCGTTGATCTGATCGGGATATATGGATTGAAAGGACCGTACAGTACGCTAACCACGACCGACTGGTTCTTGCAGGCACTATCAGTGATACCTAGGGGATCATGGGGCGATGTTGCTAGATGCTTTACCATGATCCGTTGGGCAGGTCCGGAATTGTGATTCCGGAGCCACAATGGTTGTGGGCCCACGGCTAGCTGTATCCCTGAACCATTGAGGGTCAAACAAGTACTGGATTCGAAATTCCCACACGGATACTCAGCTCAATGTGTTGAGCACGAGAAGAGGATTTCGGGGAGTGCGACTTCCTAAAAGTCAACAGGGGTCAAACCGGGATTTGACTCTGTTGAGGGGCAAAACGGTCATTTTGCTATTTGGGGTTTGATAATCTGAAAAATTGTTTTTCACATCATAACATTCAGTTTTGGAAACTGAGTCGATCGGTCCGATCTGATCGGCGATCGGAGTTACGATGAAGTCGCAGCGATTGATATCGTCATTTGGACCCGGGCCCGTTGGACCGGCCCAAGTCCAACTTTAAGTCTATTTAATTAGGCTTAGTGACTTCATTAATAATAACATTATAACTTAACCTAAACCTAGCAAACCTCCGCCTCCCTCTCTTCTCCTCCCTCGACCACGCCGCCGCCGTGCGCCGCCCTCCGCCGCCCGCCTCCGCCGCCAACTTCGCCGGAATTTTGTTCCGGCCTAGTTTTTCGAGGAGAATCCGATCGTGCTGATCTCGTCAGGACTTCTAGTGCAGTCTGACGAAGGAGTCTCGGATCTGGTCGTGGACCGGATTGGCGTATCTACCGCAATCTACCGAGAAGAGCCGGATTATTGTAATCACGGTTGGAGCCAGGCACAAGTGCCAGAGAGGTAACTCGCTAAACATCCTATGAATGTCGTAGAATGTCGATTTGTTTTTCGTATTGATCGCCTCCCGGTTCTATAATTTTTGTCTTCCGCTGCCTGACCGGGGGGCGGATCCGGATCCCCAACACTGTAAAACCTGGGTTCCCTGAAAACACACAAACAAGGAAACAACCAAGACCCAGAGGGACATGAAGTCAAACCCCAGTACGAAGAGAAACTATAAAACAGCAGTAAACATCAAGAATGAAATGCTGATGATATGCATGAAAAAGGCCCGCCTCCGCCGCCAACTTCGCCGGAATTTTGTTCCGGCCTAGTTTTTCGAGGAGAATCCGATCGTGCTGATCTCGTCAGGACTTCTAGTGCAGTCTGACGAAGGAGTCTCGGATCTGGTCGTGGACCGGATTGGCGTATCTACCGCAATCTACCGAGAAGAGCCGGATTATTGTAATCACGGTTGGAGCCAGGCACAAGTGCCAGAGAGGTAACTCGCTAAACATCCTATGAATGTCGTAGAATGTCGATTTGTTTTTCGTATTGATCGCCTCCCGGTTCTATAATTTTTGTTCTTCCGCTGCCTGACCGGGGGCGGATCCGGATCCCCAACACTGTAAAACCTGGGTTCCCTGAAAACAACACAAACAAGGAAACAAACCAAGACCCAGAGGGACATGAAGTCAAACCCCAGTACGAAGAGAAACTATAAAACAGCAGTAAACATCAAGAATGAAATGCTGATGATATGCATGAAAAAGGAGAAAACAGATCAACGGAAACTACAACAGAGATATGTGGCCACGGTGAGTGTAGGACATGTGGGTGCTACCCACTCACCCCTACTCGTCCACCCTTACCAGATGCATCAACACCCAACCTATGAACTGTGGTAGCTAGCCACTCGGCGCATAGGGGAAATGAGAGTGCGGAATCGCCGCTCGCCCTCGCATCCTGGTAACAAAACAAAGAAGCAACAACGAAACAAGGCAATGGCTGCCGCAACTGAAATGGAATGTCATGCGTGTATGCAACATGCTGGAACATAAGCATATAAACATATGCAACGCAGCAATTAAACACAAATAGCATACACAGTCCTCAACCAGGACAACAACAAAGCACGGCAATCCAACACAGCCATCTCGCAATTCATCCAAGCCAAGTTCAACGCTGAATTACAAGCTCAAGATCCGTACCTTAATTCCTAGCTCAATTACCACAATACTAGGCCTGAGAAATCTGATTCCAACCTGTTAAACATACGCAAGATACAGCGAATCATCAACAACAACTCACGGCCAACCACAGAAATACACGACTGGGAGTTCCACGCTCAACCAGCAACTAATCATCCTAATACAACTCAACAGGGAGCTAAATCACAGCTAGGAAACGAGATATCGAAGTTAAAACCGAAGGCTACCTGCACGCACAAACACACTGCCGAAACACAGCAGCTTCGAGCTTTTGTTCCAGCCAACTACAGCCTCTAAAATGGATACGAGATGAAAGAGCTTTCCAAGAGGAGTCCAATGCTACCTCGAACGTGAAAAATGGTGGCCGGAATCAACGGGAATCGTCGGATAAGATCTATGGTGAATAGTACCCGAGGGTTTGAGAACAGAGAACGAAGGTCGAGAGAAATTTGCTAAGTATGGATTCTGTTTTCTCAATAATTGAAGGCCAAAGCTTCCAATATATACATGCGAGAAGTCTGAATAAAATGTCCACCGACAGAACCAGCTTTCAAGACTTCTAAACGTACAACAGATTCCACAAAATCCAACGCAAGCGCTAAACAACGCTCAATCCCAAATCGACGTCGCTCCTGGACAACGGAGAAGTCTGGTCGCTAACATACAATGCGAGAGAAATCTGAACAAAACGCGCTAAAAGTTGAAGGAGCGCTATCACTAAAACGACGTCGCACAGCGCCATAGGTGAAATCTGAATTCTCGCGCTAAAAGCTGGACGCTGAAGTCTGAACACTCGAACGCTAACTAACAAAACAGATCTCTCCTCTAGCGTTCACTAAACGGCGTCGCACCATTTAAAACTAAACGACGACGTATCGTATCATACAAAACATGCGGAGCAGATCTCACAAACAGATCCTAGCGCTAAACACAATACCAGATCTCTCCTAAACGACAACGTTTCCACCTCGCGCTACAGGAACGCTGCCCAGCGTTGACATCTGGTAAACAAACCAACCAGACTTCACCTCACACAAACAGACCTCACGCAAACAGATCTCACAACCATCACATCTCACCAAAAACAGATTTCAACTCAAAAACACGAAAACTTCCAGAGTTGCTTAAAATGTGATTTCCGACCCGAAAATACAAACCAAACTTCCAAACAGAGATCTGAACCACCAGAAATCTCCAAGAACCGATTAATTCCAACAAATTAATCTTAATTACATTTCAGGTCTCACATTTCTCCCCCACTAAAAAGGATTTCGTCCTCGAAATCGAATGACAATTCTGGCACACTAACACAACAACAACAAAATACAAACAGAACTCTCCCAACACAAGGCCAAGAGTTCAAGATAACTGAGCAAACATATAACAATAACTAGGGAAGAATACAACCAAAAGCTACAAACTACTGGAAATTTAGCTCAACAGCTACTCAAACATATGCGGCCACTCACGCTGCATCTTTTCTTCCAGCTCCCAAGTAGCTTCTTCCCTTCCATGCTTGCTCCACTGCACCATTACCAACGGAATGGTCTTATTTCTCAGCTTTTTCTCTTTCCTGCCAAGGATTTGCAAGGGATATTCTTGATAGCTCAACGAATCTAGCTCCACCTCGTCAATTCCAAGCACATGAGACGGATCTGGCTCATACTTCCTCAACATGGAAACATGGAAGACGTCATGAAGAGAAGACAACTCTGGCGGAAACAACAACCGATACGCTAAAGGGCCAATCCTCTCAACAATCTCATACGGACCAACGTAACGAGGGGCTAACTTTCCCTTGTGTCCAAAGCGCATGACACTGCGAAACGGAGAAACTTTGAGAAATACACGATCACCAACCTGAAACTCAAGAGGTCGACGCCTCTTATTCGCATAACTAGCTTGGCGATCTTGGGAAGCCTTCATTCGCTGTCGAATAAGATCCACATGATCTTTCATTTGCTGCACAAATTCAGGGGCAGATAGCTACTTCTCCCCCACTTCTTCCCAACATACTGGTGATCTGCACTTCCTGCCATACAAAGCCTCAAATGGCGCCATACCAATCGTCACTTGGTAGCTGTTATTATATGAAAACTCGACCAAAGACAAGGCGTCTTGCCAGCTACCTCCAAAATCCAACACAACAGCACGCAACATATCCTCCAACGTCTGGATAGTTCGCTCAGATTGACCATCTGTCTGGGGGTGATACGCGGTGCTCATAGCCAACCTGGTACCCAAAGCTGTTTGCAAACTATTCCAAAACCTGGAAGTAAACCTCGGATCTCGATCGGATACGATCGAAACGGGCACACCATGCAGTCTTACAACAAAATCAACGTACAGTTTCGCCATCTTCTTCAACGAGAAGGTCATCCCATAGAGAATAAAATGTGCAGACTTCGACAAGCGGTCTATAACCACCCAAATAACATCACATCCTCTGCTGGAACAAGGAAGATGCGTCACAAAATCCATAGCAATGTGCTCCCAATTCCATTGGGGCACTTCCAAACTCTGCAACAGACCACCAGGTCTCATCCTTTCGGCCTTAACCATCTGACAATTCAAGCAACGAGCAAAAAAACCAGCAACGTCGCTCTTTAGGCCAGCCCACCAAAAGTGCGGCTTCAAAGCATGGTACATCTTCCGTGCACCAGGATGAACAGTATGTCTGCTACAGTGCGCTTCCCGGAGGATCTCCTCCTTCAAATCAATCAAATTGGGCACAACCAACCTGCCCCAAAAACGCAAATAACCATCAGAAGAGACGGAATAATCCTCAAGTTCACCAGCTCTGACCTTCAATTCAACTCGTGGATAGACGGATCAGTTCTCTGAGCTGCTCGAAAGGTAGAAACAATCTGTGGCTCCACTTGAAAAGATGAAACCACAACGCAATCCTCAGCCGGGTAGAATCTCCAACCCGTAGTGTTAAGATTCTCCTGATCTTTAGAGATGTACAATGACGCAAGCATCTCACTAGCCTTCCTGCTCAAAGCATCGGCCACTACGTTCGACTTCCCAGGCTGGTACTTGATCTCACAATCAAAATCTTTTAGCAGCTCCATCCAACGACGTTGTATCATGTTCAAGTCAGGCTGTGAAAACAGATACTGCAAACTCTTGTGGTCGGAGTACACCACAAACTGCTCGCCATACAGGTAGTGACGCCAGATCTTCATCGCAAAGACCACCGCTGCTAACTCCAAATCATGGACTGGGTAACGAGTCTCGTGCGGTTTCAACTGCCGCGAGGCATACGCAATGACTCGACCATTCTACATCAACACACAACCCAATCCATTGAGCGAAGCATCAGAGCAAACAACAAATCCACCTGTTCCAGACGGCAGAGCCAACACAGGCGCAGTAGTCAACTTTTCCTTGAGCAGTTGAAAAGCATTCTCACATTGCTCAGTCCAAACAAAACGCTTGTCCTTCTGAGTTTATTGAGTCATCGGCTTTGCTATACTTGAGAATCCCTCAATGAAGCGACGGTAATAGCCAGCCAGACCCAAGAAACTGCGAATCTCGGAAACATTCCTGGGACGCTCCCAGTTCAGAACGGCATCATCCTTGCTAGGATCCATCGAAATCCCCTCGGCTGAAATCACATGTCCCAAGAATACGACGCGATCCAACCAGAACTCACACTTGGAGAACTTTGCATACAACTGCTGGTCTCTCAGCGTCTGAAGGACAATCCGCAAATGCTCCTTGTGCTCCAAAGGAGTCTTCTAATAGACTAAGATTTCATCGATGAACACGATCACAAACTGATCGATAAACTCGCGAAAAACTCGGTTCATCAAATCCATAAATACTGCAGGGGCATTAGTCAATCCAAACGGCATCACTAGAAACTCGAAATGCCCGTACCTGGTACGAAAAGCAGTCTTCGCGACATCTTGGTCTCTCACCCTCAACTGGTGGTACCCTGAACGAAGATCAATCTTTGAATACACCGCAGAACCTTGCAACTGATCAAACAGATCATCAATTCTCGGCAACGGGTACTTGTTCTTCACAGTGGCTTTATTGAACTGGCGAAAATCAATGCACATCCGCATTGAGCCATCCTTCTTCTTCACAAACAGTATGGGCGCTCCCCACGGTGACATACTAGGTTGGATAAAACCTTTCTCCAGCAAATCATCTAACTGCACCTTGAGTTCTCTCAACTCCGCAGGCGCCAGACGATAAGGAGCACACGAAATCGGAGCTGTTCCAGGCACCAGCTCTATGCTGAAGTCGATCTCCCGCCTCAGAGGAAAACCAGGAATCTCCTCCGGAAACACGTCGGGAAAGTGTCGCACCATGGGAACGTCACTGAGCTGAACACGGGAAGAAGAAGACGCATCCAATGCGTAGATCATAAAGCCAGTATTCCCCAAAGACAACAGGCTGAACATCTCCATCGCTGAAACCAATGGAATCTTCGATCGTGAATCCTGGCCGTAGAAGTCCCACCTCTCGCCAGACATAGGCCTAAAACGCACAATCCCATGGAAGCAGTCCACAGAAGCCCTATAGTTGGACAGCACATCCATCCCAACTATGCAATCGAAATCCCAAAGCATCAAACGAATCAAGTTCGCTAACAGGACATGCTCACCAAACCGCAACACACCATCCAACAAAACTTCCTGGGAGAACAGGCTCACTCCACCAGGGGTAGAAACAGAAACGGCATCGCGCAAAGGAATGGTACACAGACCATGCTCAACAAAAAACGAATCAGAAATAAACGAATGCGATTCACCGGTGTCAAACAACACACGATCAAGAAAGTGAAAGACAAGACATGTACCTCCAATCACCCGGCTCGGTGTCTCCTCGGCCTGCTCCCTCATAATGGTGTTAACCTGAGCATGCTGTGGTCCTGAGAAGAAAGGCTGAGACGACTGTCCGAACCGCGACGAACCAGGCTGCTGAAACGGCCTAAACTGAGTATCACCCAATCGGGGCTGCTGAAACTGCTGAGAACGGCCCGTAGACTGACCTCCACGACCTTGAGGCTGGGCCGCGGTCTGCTGTGATCCGGCGGACGGGCACACTCTCGCAAAATGCCCGTACTGACCACAAAGTTTGCAGGAACCCTGCACACCAATACACTGCGTGGAAGGATGCTTCCCACCGCAAAAGCCACAAAACTCAGTCCGAGATCCACTGCTACTCGAACTGCCAGAACCAGAAGAGCCAGAACCCGACTTCTTCTTAAACTGCTGACCTCGGGGTCGAAACCTTGACGGCCAGACTGCTGCGCCACCTGTGGCTGCTGCTGCTGCTGCTGGGGCTGATAGGCTGACTGGGAGGACTGAGAAGACTATGCTCCCTGAATAGCAGGACGACCACCCTGCGGTGCCTGTTGCCGACGAGCACGACGGCTACGCAAACCTTCCTCAATGTCAATGGCACTGTCCACAGCCTCAGCGTAAGTCTTGGGCTTACTGGTCAGAACCATCTGATACAACTCTTCATTCAAGCCCTCAAGAAATCGAGTCCGCTTGGCCCTCTCCCGGCCAGAAACATGGGGAACGTACGCCAACAGAGAAGAGAACTTCCTAGCGTACTCCGGAACAGTCATCGAACCCTGCTCCCGATGGTCGAACTCCCGCTCCCGGGAGTTCACATAAGACTCGGGCACATACTCCTGCCGGAAAGTCTCGCAAAAACTGTTCCAAGAGATCCCAACACCGGTCTCCTCCAAAGTACTAGAAGCGCCTCGCCACCAGCGCTCTGCGGCCTTTCTAAGCAGAAGAATCACTAAACTCAAACGGAGCTCATCATCATACTGACATCGATCGAAAAGAAAGATGACGTTCCGGAGCCACGAGTCCATCCTCACTGGACTCATCACCATTGAAGACTGGAGGGTTCATCCTCTGAAACCGAGCAATCACCACATCCATCCTCTCCACCGGAGGCGCCGTAGCCGCAACCTCTTCCTCCTCACTACTCTCACGAGTCTGAGTATGAGCACTATACCGATCCTTGTTCTGTCCTCCTTACTCCTGAAACTGCCCCTACCTCTACCACGACGTCTAGGCGGCATCTACGAAAACACTCAACAGGATCAAGAAAAACAGAACAGATACGGCATAGATAGCATATAACACAAAAATATGCAGCACGTAGTCACATATTCAAGAACATGCAACACACAACACTGTGCCTAGACTCGATTGTGATCAAAGAAAGTGAGCTTATCCCAGCTTAAGCTCTGATACCAAAAATGTCAGGCCTCGTGCTCATATCAGAGTAAAAACACGCAAACACATGCGGAAGCTATCAAAAAGCGGTTAAAATTTTCGCTTTTGGCCTGACGGTTTAATACGATATAATTTAAAATAAAGCGATACTCAAAATATTTCCCAGTACATAAAAACAACCAATAGTATAGCATACAACAACCACAACCACATGTATTAGACTCCAACTGCGGAAAACAATAACGAAGCGCAGGGAATCCCCCTGGCTAACTGATACATATATATAAATATGTTATATGCAACTGGGACACGCTAACCACCTCCTGGGACACCACCAGGTGGGTTAAAACCATGACCAGCTATAAAACCTGGGTTCCCTGAAAACAACACAAACAAGGAAACAAACCAAGCCCCAAAGGAACATGGGGTCAAACCCCAGTACGGAGAGCAACTATAAAACAGCAGTAAACAGTAAGAATGAAATGCAGATGCTATGCATGAAAAAGGAGACAACAGATCAACGGAAACTACAATAGAGATATGTGGCCACGGTGAGTGTATGACATGTGGGTGCTACCCACTCACCCCTACTCGTCCAACACAAACAAGGAAACAAACCAAGCCCCAAAGGAACATGGGGTCAAACCCCAGTACGGAGAGCAACTATAAAACAGCAGTAAACAGTAAGAATGAAATGCAGATGCTATGCATGAAAAAGGAGACAACAGATCAACGGAAACTACAATAGAGATATGTGGCCACGGTGAGTGTATGACATGTGGGTGCTACCCACTCACCCCTACTCGCCCACCCTTACCAGATGCATCAACACCCAACCTATGAACTGTGGTAGCTAGCCACTCGGCGCATAGGGGAAATGAGAGTGCGGAATCGCCGCTCGCCCTCGCATCCTGGTAAGAAAACAAAGAAGCAACAACGAAACAAGGCAATGGCTGCCGCAACTAAAATGGAATGTCATGCGTGTATGCAACATGCTGGAACATAAGCATATAAACATATGAAACGCAGCAATTAAACACAAATAGCATACACAGTCCTCAACCAGGACAACAACAAAGCACGGCAATCCAACACAGCCATCTCGCAATTCATCCAAGCCAAGTTCCACGCTGAATTACAAGCTCGGCTTATGTCTTCGAAATATTTCCTGAGGATCATCATGACTTGGTCCTCTGCTACTCAAAGTTGGCCATTACCTCTGCCTGATTGTTCTACCAACAACCTTAGAAGTTGGGCAATACTAGCGTTACTATCGGGACTGGATTCCTCAAAAGGGGTGTTTCTTCTTCCTCTTCCTCGACTAGATATCTTAATCTATATCCATCAATCCACCACATAAGAACATCAGAACAAGATAGAATAAAAAAGATACATGCTCTAAAACATAAAGAAAACTCACAACTCCGGAGAAACAGCCGACGAAATCTGTCCCAACTGGAAATGTGTGTATGTATCTCTGGACCATGCTCTGATTACCAATTTTGTGGCACCCATACCCCATGGGGCCACAGATTTGAATAAAAAGAGATACAAGAAGAAATGGAAGGGCTGAAATGAAATGTAGCAAGCTGTATTTTCTTGCTAAAAAAAATTCAAAGTTCAAACAGTTGACGCCAAGTGGTAATTTTAGATTCTTAGTACAAAAAGCAATTGCGATATTACAACTTTCGGAATTCTATCTAAATCCACTATTGTTGCAATGGATCTTAATACAGATTGACAAATGATCAAAAACAACAACAATCTAATGAACGTCGCGGAACCGCAGGTCTTCGATAAACACCCACACACCACAGCTAGTTCAGATCCCTCCTTCCGTCTGCCCCGGAACTGACTCACCTGCACCAAGAAAGCTAGTGAGCCTAGGGGCTCAGCAAGCAAAACTGAGAATAACAAGAGCACAATATGCAGGCAGGCGCAATACATACAATAACATAGTTTAAAGGAAGTCATTTAAACATAAAATCTTTCGTAAACATTATTTATGGGAGAACTCAAATCCCATCATTATTTTCTTTAGACTTATGGCTCAGAAGCTCTCCTTTGGTCCCGTTTCATTTGATCAAGTTACTTCTGAATTCAGTCTTTAGCATATAGCTCAATATGAAGGGGCAACCGACAACTGGGCGACTGCTCACCCTTCCAATATGAAAGGGCAACTGACATCTGGACAGCTGCCCTCCTTTCCGTGTGGACCGTCTGTTATCTTTGCCATAAATCTTAAAATCTGAACATTACTTCCTTTAAACAACCACTGGTTTGAAATTAGATCTCAACATCGGGGACTTCATTTTAAAAACTCATTTTATTTCCATAAAATAACATTTTCACTGAGAATACAACTTTGACTGGGGAAAATAGGTCTCTTTGGTTATAGGGAATTCCATCACTGATCTGGAATCAGATCTCTACGGTGCAAAGGTTATCGCTAGCGGCAATTCAGAATTCTTCTGCAGAAACAAGGTTTAAAAGTGAAACAGATGTCTCTGGGTAAAATAGATGTCTCCGCAGGAATAGTGTGTAGAGGTAACAACAGACTTTGGCATTGGTCAACTCAGATGTCAACGAAATTAGGTTGTTCAACTCAGATGTCAACGAAGCCAACATTATACACGATATCGTTCAGATGTCAATGTAGGAGTGAAGTGGTCAACAGTATGGAAATCTGATTGCTAACATAAGAAACAGGAATCTGACTAAGGAACTAGTGCTGTAACATCCGAACGACTTCCGACGATACCAGTGTTGCCCATCAAACCAGAATCAAATCCTGATTCAACTAGCATCATCGATTTCATGGCTTCGAGCCCAGACGTACCATTCACTTGGAGGAACTTCGTAACTATGCATTGAACTGGAGATCTGTATGCTCAGCGTATAAATCAACATCCATCGCATAAAACACATTTTGAGTTTCTAAAAGAAACTAACTTAAGGAACTAGTGCTGTAACATCCGAACGACTTCCGACGATACCAGTGTTGCCCATCAAACCAGAATCAAATCCTGATTCAACTAGCATCATCGATTTCATGGCTTCGAGCCCAGACGTACCATTCACTTGGAGGAACTTCGTAACTATGCATTGAACTGGAGATCTGTATGCTCAGCGTATAAATCAACATCCATCGCATAAAACACATTTTGAGTTTCTAAAAGAAACTAACTGTGAACCCGAAACAATATACATATTTTCAAACCAACAAAGGCATGAACAATAACTGAAACTGAACATAACTCAGGCAAGCAATCACAGAACTGAAAGGGAATAATATATATATATACTTCCATGGCGTAGCAAGAATCAGATTTACTTGCCTTAACACTGGAGAAACACGAAACACAGCAGGTCTCGACAGTGGGTCTCCTCAAGCACAGCAATGAGCTTCCTATGGTTTTGATGAAAAATGAAGATTTTCTTGCAAATAATTGAACTTATAGTCCTCAAGTACCATAGGAATGGGAGTCTGACGGTAACAGGGGAAAAACACTCGAGTAGGCATGGTGTACCATGCTTACTTCTCCGAATTTATTAAAAGTCCCCTGTCACTATTTTAATTTGTGAAAGCGTTACTCAAATCTGAAAAAGAGCCATCTCCCATCAAAAATCATTTTATTTGCGAAATCTAAAAATCGCTCGTCTTGTGCTTGGGGTGACATCTAATAATAAGAAATCAGCTTTCAAATAAACAAAAAAGTTGAAGTCTGAGATTTCGAAAGGGTCCTTAAATTAAAAAGGACTAGAAGTTGTGGTCCTATGGATTTTGGGGCGCTACAGGATCCTTCTTAGAGAGATTAGGAAGTTGACGAACCGTAGTATTCCAATGATTAAAGTACAATGGACTAACCAAACTGAGCGAGAAGCTACGTGGGAGACCGAAGCTGATATGCATAAGAATTACCCAGAGCTGTTTGGTAAGTAAATTTCGAGGATGAAATTTCTATAAGGAGGGTAGAGTTGTAACGCCCCAAAATCCATATGACCACAATTTTTAACCCTTTTATTCTAAAGGGCTTATTTGATATTTGAACATTCAGAGTTGAGCTAGTTTTATTTATTAAAAGGCAAATTCTTTTCTTTTAGATTTGAAACACGATCCAGAAGGTTTTCGGACAGATTTCGCCCCAAGCACAATCCGAGTTGGTCCAGATCTGAATTTCTCCTTTTAAAATAAAATGTTATGAAGTGGGAGAATTGTTTATAAAATGCTTGTAGCAATTTCAAAATTTAAATAGTAGTAGGAAGCTTATAGCAAATCGTTTTAAAGGACAAAGAGTTGGTATGATAACCACGCCTACTCAAGTATTTTTTACCTGCTACCAATAATTCTCCCGTATATTGTTAGAGTAGATGCCCAACTAGCCAACTTGTGGCGTGTGGGTTTTATAGACTCTTGTATGAAACGATCTTTATATATGATATTCGCATTTCTTTATGGCATTCATTATTTTCATTATGTTATATAATGTTAACAATTGTGTTGGATAAAGACCTAGAATGCACCATAGTGTATGTTGGATGTGATAGTGGGTATGACGTCTATCATGAAACACATCTAATAGTCACTGTGTATTCTGAACACGTTCCTAGTCGATTGGGCCATCAAAATGAGGATAAGGCCGCCCGAGTTCGAGACTAGCATCTGCAGATGGATAGTGACCTGGTGATCTATCGAACTACCTTCGTTCGGACTTTCCAAGTGGTTACCATTTGTCGAGTGGAAAAGTCCGAGGTCTTGGTTGTACTGATTTGTCCTCACTACTCGAAACGTCATTGAGACTCTACATGATAGGCGTCTCACTTTGACCCGTTTTCCGACTCACTTGGGGTAATACGGCGGCGGGATTGAGTGAGATCCCGATGCATGTAGGAGTCGATGCTTCGTTGTCGAGGATTCACCGCTCGCTTACATGCGTGGATATCCTATGCTATCTGAGGGGATAATAGTGTATAAATTTCTGGCCAGAGTACTGGATGTGTTTTAGGTAAATGAGTTCACCTAGTTACACTCGCGATGTCACTATTTGATCTCCGAGATGTATGCATAGCTATCGGATCTCTAGCGACACTCGATTTACCAATGGTCGTTGATCTGATCGGGATATATGTGTTGAAAGGACCGTAGTGTATGCTAACCACGACCAACTGGTTCTTGCAGGCACTATCAGTGATACCTAGGGGATCATGGGGCGATGTTGCTAGGTGCTTTACCATGATCCGTTGGGCAAGTCCGAAATTGTGATTTCGGAGCCACAATGGTTGTGGGCGTGGCTAGCTGTATCCCTGAACCATTGAGGGTCACACAAGTACTGGATCATGATTCCCGCACGGAAACTGAGCTCAATGTGTTGAGCATATGAAGAGGATTTTAAGGAGTGTGACTTCCTAAATCAACAGGGGTCAAATTGCAATTTCCAAAAGTTGGAGGACTAAACTGCAATTTTGGAATGGGTGTTATGAAAAATGGTTTTTCACATCATCATACTCAGTTTTGGAAACTGAGTCGATCGGTCTGATCTAATCGGCGATCGGAGTTGTAATGAAGTCATAGTGATGGATATCGTCATTTGGACCCGGGCCCGTTGGGCCGGTCCAAGTTCATTACTAGTCTTATTAAAGGAGACTTAGGGCTTCATTATGACAGAACTCAATCACATCATTACTAACCCTAGACCAAAAGCTCTCGGCCGCCCCTCCTCTCCCAAAGTCGCCGCCGCCGCCGCCCCTCGCCGGAATTCGTTCCGACCAACTTTTCAAGGAGTTTCCGTCCGTGCTGATCTCGTCAGGCCTTCTAGTGCAGGCTAACGAAGGAACCTTGCTTCCGGTCGTG
>KV018673.1:406829-422906 GCA_001598015.1 Dorcoceras hygrometricum
TAGGATTCAGTTCTGGTATTTTCCGCATGATTTTTAAATCATACCAGATCTGTCTCCGGTGCTCAAGGCTTTGATTTTATTTGTTCAAGAACAAACGAGCTATTGCAGCTCAAGTTAGTATCAGCAGCGCAAAATTGCTTTGAATGGTTTTTAACAAAAAGCGCGTCTGCTGATCTTGTAATCCTATAGTCTTGTCTCAAGGGAAAGATGACTAAACAACCCTTCAAGGGCAAGCCTGAACGTGCCCAAGGCCTATTGGATTTAATCCATACTGATGTGTGTGGCCCACTTAGTATCGGTACTAAGTATGGTCACACATACTTCATCACCTTTACCGATGATTACTCTAGGTATGGGTACTTGTACTTAATGAAGCACAAGTCTGAATCCTTTGAAAGGTTCAAAGAATTCAAGGCTGAAGTAGAAAATCAATTGGGCAAAAGTATTAAAGCACTTCGATCCGATCGAGGTGGTGAATACTTGAGTGCTGAATTTCAAGACTATCTAAAAGAGAATGGGATTCTCTCATAGTGGACCCCTCCGGCCACACCACAGCTCAATGGTGTAGCGGAGCGTCGTAATCGAACCTTGATGGACATGGTTCGATCTATGATGAGCTTCACTGAGCTTCCTACGTTGTTTTGGGGCTATGCGCTCGAAACGGCGGTAATGTTGTTGAACAATGTCCACACCAAGGCAGTGGATAAGACTCCATATGAGATATGGATGGGCAAACCACCCAAATACTCATACATGAGGATTTGGGGATGTCCTGCTTACGTGAAGCAGACAGTGGGAGATAAGCTGGATACGAGATCCATCTTATGTTACTTCGTTGGGTATCCAAAGAATTCCATTGGATACTACTTCAACTATCCCAACGAAACAAAAGTGTTTGTTTCTATAAATGCCACCTTTATGGAAAGGTAATTTCTACTTGATAGAAAAGGCAAGATAGTAGAGCTTGAAGAGGTTCGAGAACCAACTGAAGTACCAAGTGAATCTCCTGCGCCTCCAGAGCCAGTACCAGAAATGGTCGCACCTAGGAGATCCGAAAGGGTTCCTAGGGCTCCTGAGAAATATGGTTTTCTCCTTGAAGATGATCAAGGTGATCAAGTTGTTGGATCTGATCCAAGAACTTTCAAGGAGGCAATTTCTGATGCTGATTCCAATTTGTGGCTTGAAGCAATGCAGTTTGAGTTTGCCTCAATGCATGCGAACCAAGTTTGGACTATTGTTAATCCTCCCGAAGGAATTGTTCCTATTGGGTGTAAATGGGTGTACAAAAGAAAACTTGGGCCTGATGGTAAGGTAATGACCTAAAAGACACGACTGGTCGCGAAAGGTTACACTCAAAGGCAAGGTGTTGACTATGATGAGACCTTTTCACCAGTCGCAATGTTCAAGTCAATTAGAATCTTACTAGCCATAGCCGCATGGTACGACTATAGATATGGCAAATGGATGTGAAAACTGTGTTCCTTAATGGAAACATTAAGGAAGATATCTATATGACGCAGCCTGAGTGTGAGGATTGAGAATTTAGATTAGTGATTAATTGGTTTGATTTGGGATTAATCACGAGTATTTTGAGGATTTTGCGAAAGAAATGAAGTCCTGCTGAATTATCCGTCGCAGCGCTAGTTTAAGAGTTGAAAAATATCGATTTTTGGTGAAGTCAACGCTGGTCAAAGTTACTGTAGCCCCTGCTGGTGGAATTGGAATCAGCAGATATGGTGACATCAGCGTGACGCATGAAGATCTGCTGGCTTTGGTGCGAATTGAAGTTGCTGCTGGCAGACATCGCGCGTAGCGTGAGATTGAGCGAGGAAGTGACGCGTGTTAGTCAACATTTTGGAGTGTTGACTATTGAATTCAGCAGTTGCGCTTGTGTGAAACGTTCAGCAGATGGTTTGAGAAATTGTCGCGAGAGCTATCGATAGATATGATGACGTAGGCGTGACGTATCCATTGCTGCTGGTAGTAATCGCGTTGTATTGATTGCTGCTGATCAGCAGGCGCGCTTTTGCAAGAGCGTTGAAAAGCGGCGTCGTTTGATTAAGTGAAAACGCTGCGTTTTGGAGCTTTGTGTTTGGAGATCAGCAGTTGGCAGATTTGATTACGTATGTAAAATGACGTCGTTTGGTTTAGTAGATGCGTCGTCGTTTTGAGAGTTTTCTCGCGACCAGCAGATAGCTGTTTTGAGGCGAGAGCTGTTGTCTGCTGGTGGTTGCTGCGGCGTCGTTTAGATAAGTTGGAACGGTGTCGTTTTGTAGCGTTTTCGTGCGATTATTGTTTAGTCGTTGCTGCTGATTTTACGAAGGGAAAAGAGAGGATTGCTGCTGATAGACTTCTGCTGATTTCTTCGATAGATCTTGGTGAATCAGCAGGCGAGGTTGAAGAGGTATTTATAGAAGTGCTGATCGACACTTAGAATTATTTTGAGCCAGATATTTCTTATCTCTTCTTCCCCAAACCCTCGTCGAACTACTGTTCACCGCCACTTTCTATCGTGATTTGCCGTTGATTTCCGACCTCCGTTTTCGAGTTCTTGGTAGCGTTGGAAACCTCTCGAGAAGACCTTTCTTTCCTACCAATCTTGGAGGCTGTGTTGAGCTGGAACGAAAACGCGAAACGGCTGAATTGAGCAGTAAGTTGCGCCGTGCGTGTCGAGGAAGCTTCAAAGGCAGTAAGCTTGAGTTGTTGTTGGACGTGTCTTCGTTGAGAATCTGTTAGGTAAATTGAAGAAGAAAGGTACGAATTGAGCAGCTCTTAGCAGCTTGAGCGTGAGCATGTCTGTTCTTCGATGTTGTGAGCTGCTTCTATATGAATTACGTGAACTTAGATGAGGAAATTGATTGTGTTCTGTTCTGTTTCACGTTTTGTATCTGTATGCATAGATTATTGAAATTGAACGTCATTCATTGCATACATCTTGAGCCTGAATTGACAGATTGATTTGATTACCTGATTGGGTGCCACGTTGCGACTGGCCGACTGTTGAGTCGTGTCCGAAAAGTTCAATGCTATCGTCGGAGCGGTGACTACCGGATGCGAGTGTCTACCGTCGAGCTGTGATGGGCTGACGGGCCCCGATGATCACGGACCGATGATTTTCACCGGCTGATTGGCTATGTGTGGTATAGAGGCTTGATTTGGGTTGCCAGTTGATTGACTGGTCTAGCTAACCGATTCCTTGATAGCCCTCATGCATTCATAGCATTGATTTATAGCATATTGCATGTTTATCTGCTTTGATAGCTCTTCGTACTGAGGCTTGACCTCGTATTTGTTTCCTGCTTTGTCTTGCTGGGTCTGCGTGCCCATTTGCAGGAGCTTTAGGTAACCGTCTTGCGTGGGCTGCGTGCCCATTTGCAGGAGTCTTAGGTAACCAAGCTGGGCAGAGTGGAAGTTCAGCTGGTCGATCCCCGCGTCCTTGAGTCCCAGTCTATATATGATATGTATTGGAACCGGGGGATGCCCCGTGTTATCTTGTATTGGGGATTTGTTTGATTGAAATACTTGTTGTGTTGGAATTGAATCAACTCGTATTTTGTTATTGCTATTTTGAATGTATGATTTGAAGTTCAGGCCCATACTATTTCGAAAAAATTTTTAAGCCCTGATTTTAAGCTTCCGTGATTATGCGCTTATTTTGTGTTAATTGTTAGTAATTAGCACGGGGCCTGACACTGAGGGTTTCACATCTGTAGGAAGTGAGCATAAGGTATGCAAACTTCAGAGATCGATCTACGGTCTCAAACAAGCATCGAGGAGCTGGAACCTGAGATTCGATGAAACAATTAAGGAATTTGGTTTCATCAAGAATCCCGAGGAGCCATGTGTATATAGAAGGTAGTTAAAAGCGCTATGACATTCCTCGTACTTTATGTTGATGACATTCTACTCATTGGGAATGATGTAGGAATGCTGCAGTCAACTAAAGTATGGTTGTCTAGTAGATTTTTTATGAAGGACATGGGTGAAGCATCCTATATTCTTGGGATACAGATCTATCGGGATAGATCAAAACGGATGCTCGGACTCACCCAAGCCACCTACATCGATACCATACTTAAGAGGTTCTCTATGGAAGAGTCCAAGAGAGGACACCTACCTATGAGTCACGGGGTCACTCTATCTAAGTCTATGTGTCCGAAGACTGATTGTTAGAGTAGATGCCCAACTAGCCAACTTGTGGCGTGTGGGTTTTATAGACTCTTGTATGAAACGATCTTTATATATGATATTCGCATTTCTTTATGGCATTCTTTATTTTCATTATGTTATATAATGTTAACAATTGTGTTGGATAAAGACCTAGAATGCACCATAGTGTATGTTGGATGTGATAGTGGGTATGACGGCTATCATGAAACACATCTAATAGTCACTGTGTATTCTGAACACGTTCCTAGTCGATTGGGCCGTCAAAATGAGGATAAGGCCGCTCGAGTTCGAGACTAGAGTCTGCGATGCGAAGTACCATGTTTCATTGGTAGGGAACATTGTGATGTTCTGAGCATGCATATGGATAATGACCTGGTGATCTATCGAACTACCCTCGTTCGGACTTTTCAAGTGGTTACCATTTGTCGAGTGGAAAAGTCCGAGGTCTTGGTTGTACTGATTAGTCCTCACTACTCGAAACTTCATTGAGACTCTACATGATAGGCGTCTCACTTTGACCCGTTTGCCGACTCACTTGGGGTCATACGGCGGCGGGATTGGGTGAGATCCCGATGCATGTAGGAGTCGATGCTTCGTTGTCGAGGATTCACCGCTCGCTTACATGATCCTATGCTATCTGAGGGGATAATAGTGTATAAATCTCTGGCCAGAGTACTGGATGTGTTTTAGATAAATGGGTTTACCTAGTTACACTCGCGATGTCACTATTTGATCTCCGAGATGTATGCATAGCTATCGGATCTCTAGCGACTCTCGATTTACCAATGGTCGTTGATCTTATCGGTATATATGTGTTGAAAGGACCGTAGTGTACGCTAACCACGACCAACTGGTTCTTGCAAGCACTATCAGTGATACCTAGGGGATCATGGGGCGATGTTGCTAGGTGCTTTACCATGATCCGTTGGGCAAGTCCGAAATTGTGATTTCGGAGCCACAATGGTTGTGGGCCCACGGCTAGCTGTATCCCTGAACCATTGAGGATCACACAAGTACTGGATTCATGATTCCCGCACGGAAACTGAGCTCAATGTGTTGAGCATATGAAGAGGATTTTAGGGAGTGTGACTTTCTAAAAGTCAACAGGGGTCAAATTGCAATTTCCAAAAGTTGGAGGACTAAACTGCAATTTTGGAATGGGTGTTATGAAAAATGGTTTTTCACATCATCATACTCAGTTTTGGAAACTGAGTCGATCGGTCCGATCTGATCGGCGATCGGAGTTGTAATGAAGTCGTAGCGATGGATATCGTCATTTGGACCCGGGCCCGTTGGGCCGATCTAAGTACATTACTAGTCTACTTATAATAGACTAAGGGCTTCATTACATAACACAACTCGTAACCTAACCCTAGCTCCCAAGTTGGCCGCCCCCTCCTCTCATAACCTCACGCCGTCGGCCTCCTCCCTTGCGTCGCCGCCGGTCGCCGCCACTTGCCGTGATCGGACTTGTTCCGATCAGCTTGACGAGGAGTTTCCGTCCGTGCTGAATTCGTCAGTCCTTCTAGTGCAGGCTGACGAAGGTGTCTTGATTCCGGTCGTGGACCTGATTGACGATCTACCGCCGCCTACCGTTTGAAGTGCCGGTTTCCTCGTGAAATTGGTCGGAGCCAGGCGCCTAGATGCCAGCAAGGTAGCAATCTATGAACACCCTATGTATGTTTGTAGATTTATATTAATGTATTGAACACTTTTCGGGAAAATTTTTGTTTTTCCGCTGCGCCCCGGGAAGTGGGATCCGGATCCGCCACCGTATGCCGACATATATCATGATTTTTACCTGAGTTAGAAGCTCATTTTTCTTGCCAAGAAAATCTTTAGTTCCCTCAAAATTTCTAAGGAGTTCGTCGCTTGTGCTTGAGGAGATCTTCCGCAGAAACCAACTGTTCTTCGTGTCTTCCAATAAAAGCAAGTAAAAGCTGATTCTTTGCTACGCCATGAAAGTATATATTGTTTTCTTCAGTTCCGTGATTGCTCTCCTATTTACGCCCAAGTTTTAGCTTATGTTCATGCTCTTTCTTGGTTTATTTCTAAGGAGTTCGTCGCTTGTGCTTGAGGAGATCTTCCGCAGAAACCAACTGTTCTTCGTGTCTTCCAATAAAAGCAAGTAAAAGCTGATTCTTTGCTACGCCATGAAAGTATATATTGTTTTCTTCAGTTCCGTGATTGCTCTCCTATTTACGCCCAAGTTTTAGCTTATGTTCATGCTCTTTCTTGGTTTACAAAAATGAAAAATCGGGTTCACAGAGTTGATTTCTGTTTTAAAACTCTCCAGCATGTTTTAGTGCGATTATTGTTGTTTTTAAAACACTGAGCTATACAGATTCGAGTTTAATGCATGATTATGAACTCCTTCGTTCTGGTGTATGTCGACGTCTGGACTTGACTCCAAGTTCATCGGCGATGCTGGTCAAATCGGGATTTTGTACCGGTTAGATAGGCAGAGCTGGTATCTTTGGATGTCGTTCGTGATACTGCAGCACTAGTCCAGTAGCAAATCTGTTTCAATTCTAGCGATGTTATTTCTATATTCAAATCTTCTTCGAACCTAAACACTGTTTTCTACAGTCAAATCTATTTCACGCTAACGATATGATTCCAGAAGCCATATCTATTTCCCGCTAGCGATACTATTCCTATAGTCACATCCGTTCCTTGCTAGCAATACCGCTTTGATAGTCAAATCTGTTAGTCAAATCTGATTCTCACATCTGTTCACGCTAGCGGCACTGTTCCCATGCTCAAATCTGTTTTCCACGACTGAGATATGTTTCGTACCCGAGTACAGTTTTTATGAGCCAAATATGTTTCCATGTCAGCTATATGTCTCCTGTAGCAAAATCTGTTGCTCAGCACAATTTTAAAGAGAAATGAATTTTACAAGAAGTGAACCTCCAGCTATGTGATCCGAATTTGATCAACGATTTGTTAAGGAATTAATGTTCAGTTTTAAAGGATTTATGGCATAGATAACAGATGGTCATATTGGAAGGATGAGCTAGCTGTCGAAGGAATCAGTTGGCCCTTCATATTGGGCGATGTTTCGCCATATTGTTATTGAATTCAGATGTAGCTTGATCAAGCGCCAAATGGACCTAAGAAGATCTTCTAAGCCATAAGCCAAAAAGGAAAAAAAACTAAATGAAGATCTGGGTTGTTAATCCTAAATATGATTTTACAAAAAGAATTTATGTTTAAACCAACTTCCTTTAAACTATGATTATTTAAGTTATGTATATGTCTGCCTGCAGTAAGTGAACTTGTTATACTCGGTAGCTTGATCAAGCGCCAAATGGACCTAAGAAGATCTTCTAAGCCATAAGCCAAAAAGGAAAAAAAAATAAATGAGATCTGGGTTGTTATCCTAAATATGATTTTACAAAAAGAATTTATGTTTAAACCAACTTCCTTTAAACTATGATTATTTTAAGTTATGTATATGTCTGCCTGCAGTAAGTGAACTTGTTATACTCGGTTTTACTTGCTGAGCCCCTAGGCTCATTAGCTTTTATGGTGCAGGTGAGTCAGATCTGGGGCAGACGGGAGGCGGGAGCTGAACCTGCTGGGGCGTGTGTGTGTTTATCAAAGGCCAGCATTTCCGTGTTGTTGTTGTTTTTGATCTTTTGTCAAATCTGTATTAAGATCCATTACAACAATAGAGAATTCATATAGAGTTCATATCGTATTTTGTAACTTGAACCTAAAACCTGTTAGTCAAATCTGTTATTTCTATGTACGTTTTGGCGCCAATTGCTTTGTATATCGGTTTGTAAGGAAATACATCTTACAACGTTGCATTCAACCCTTATTTTCCTTTGTTTATTCAATTAACTCCACTTTGTTGATTCCCATGGGTATGGGCGTCACACCTTCATAAGCAAAAGCAGAGTTCATCTTATTGAACCAGCTCACAGCTAGTGACACATACACACACTCTGTAGTGTTGAGCCATCACTGTAAATAATAAATAGAGAGTGTAGAATGCTAGATTTGCACAACAGCTCAGTGGTGAGTGTTCATTCTCTTTGAGAACCAGATCGTGGGTCTGGATTCGTTGGTTGAGTGCTAGGAGTTCTTGCAGCTGCTGGCTGTCGGATCAGGTTTGTACATGGGGTTGTATAAATCAAATCTTTTAGTGAAAATCCTTCCCATTGAGGAAGAATGGGAGACGTATGAGATTCAACTCCGAACTTCCAGAAACAAATCTCTTGATCCCTTATCTTTTACATTCACACACTTAATTGTTCACTTTTGAATCCTGTTTTTTCCACATAAAATAAATTTATTACACGAGACAACAGCAATCACTGAGAATCCTCAAAGCTGGTAACTCGGCTTAGAGGTTTGCGTCGAGCAGTAAAATCTTTTGAAACCAGTTTTCAAACAAAATTAGCAAAGGAGTTCATTCACACCCCCCCCCTCTCTGAACTCCTTAGCTTGTTCTTCGATCCTAACAAGTGGTATCAGAGCTCGGATTCTCAGTGTTTGAACAATTTGTTCATTTATATCCGTTAAATATGTCGATTTCTCACACCATGATTCCTATGTTTTCCAAGGAGGAATACGACGTCTGGAAGATCCGGATGCAGGCACACCTAGCAGCACAAGATGATGACATGTGGTTCGTAATAACTGACGGGCCAATAAACATAATGAATATGAACACAGATGTGGCTTTAACTGCAGGTGCACCTCAGTGGATAGAGAAACCCAGATTGGAGTGGACCTCTGAGGATAAGAAGATATCCAATCTGGATAACGTCACCAAGGACAACTTATACAAGACGCTAGAAAACAATATGTTTAGCAAAATCCAGACGTGCACAACTGCGAAAGAAATCTTGGAGAAGCTGGCCCAGATATGTGAGGGCAACAAAGAAACAAAGAAAACAAGTTAATCGTGGCCCTACAAAAGTTCGAGTTGATCAAAATGACGCCCGAAGAGACCATGGTAGAATTTGATGAACAGTTTAGCTCATTAGTGCTTGAGCTAACCAGATTGGACAAAACTTACAGCAACAGGGAGCTAGCTCGGAAAGTGATGCGTGTACTGCCCAAGGAGTGGGATTTCAAAGACCATGGCTATGAGGGAGTCCAAGGACTTGAACAAAATGGAGTTGCACGATCTGTTCACCAATCTGTAAGCATATGTGTTTGATTTGGAGACAAGTGCGGAATCTGAGCCCTCAACTTCCCAACCAACCAGAGAACTTGCTACTACAACTCTCGAAGTCCATGCTCCACAAGCGACATATTAGCAAAGGAGCTGAGCAAAGATGCTATGGCCTTGTTCATTAAGAAATTTGGGAAATTTATGCGGAAGAATAATTCTAAACCTTATTCTTTGGATTCCCCGAAAAAGAATTTTAATTCTCCTTCTGACGATAAATGTTATAACTGAGGCAGGCCTGGTCATTCATGGCTGATTGTAGGAATCCAAAGCTGGATGTGAAGAAGCGACCAGATCGCAGCACCAGCAAGGACAAAAAGGAGAAGAAACTTTATCGAAAAAGGAAAACTGAGAAAGAGATGGTTGCCGAGGAGAATAAAAGTGCATGGGCTGATTCAGATTCAGAGGAATCTAGCTCTGGAACATCCTCATCCAGTGAAAGCGAGTATGAAGTACAGTGTCTAATGGCCGATGACACTGATGAGGTATTTGATTTTGCTAATCTGGAATTCGCACGTGAGGACCTTGTTACAGCACTAAATGACATGGTTCAAGAATACAAGAAGCTTTCTCAATCATTCGAGGAAGTGAAAGCTGAAAAAGAGAGATGTGCTAATAAAGCTGAGCTGGTTAGCTCAAGTAATATACAAGCTGCTCTAAGTAAGATTGAATCTGAGAATGAGGAATGATAAGAAGGTCCGAGGAGATGCTTAATGAGAATAAGCGATTAGCTGGTATAATAAGCTCCTGGACCAGGTCATCTTCTTCCCTGGATAAAATGCATTGAGTTATGAATCCATCTAGTGATAAAACCGGATTAGGATATAATAGCGATGAAAGCAGTACAGCAGAAACCAGTAGTAACCCACAGGTTAGAACAAAACTTCAAACAATGAATTTTGTGAAACCCATCATGGGACAGCCTGTAGCTCGTGAAAGCTGGCTTAAGAGAAGAGTGAACAGATGAGGGGTAAACCCAAATCTAGTGGAAGAAATCTAGGCCAATTTTCTCTACCTTCTACGAAGGACCGGCAGTATAGGCCAAGATACAAGAAGCTTATATCACAAGGCCAACATGTTGTGTATCAAACTCACATCAGATTGAATAAAACACACGGACCATACACTTGGTTTGATCCACACACTGGAAATGGGTTAAGATTACCCAAGTGTGGGTCCCAAAAGGTCTAATCAAACCTGGACCAAAAATAGACCAAAGGGTACCAATATTTTGCATTGTTTGTGATCGCAGGAACAACATGTTTCCAGACTAGAGCAATCAACGTGGTATCTGGATAGCGGATGCACGAGGAATATGGCTGGTGATGCCAAGCTGCTAATAGATATCAAATCATGCAAAGAACCCAAGATCACCTTCGCTGATAATTCAAACGGTAACATCGTGGACAAGGGTAAGCTTACCCATGGTAATTTTACTGTCAACAATGTTCTCCTTCTAGAGAATCTGGATAGCGGATGCACGAGGAATATGGCTGGTGATGCCAAGCTGCTAATAGATATCAAATCATGCAAAGAACCCAAGATCACCTTCGCTGATAATTCAAACGGTAACATCGTGGACAAGGGTAAGCTTACCCATGGTAATTTTACTGTCAACAATGTTCTCCTTCTAGAGAACTTGTGCTACAACTTGAGAAGTATCAGTCAGTTGTGCGACATTAACTATTCAGTTAAATTTCAAAATCACATATGCACCATTCTGAATCCGGAATTTCTGACAGTGCTGGTAGGTTATCAATCTGGAAACATCTACAAGGTTTATTGTTCAGATCAGCCGCATACAGAGCAAACATGCCTAGTAGCTGACTCCTCTAAGAGCTGGATATGGCATCAGCGGATGAATAATCTAAATTTCAAAAGTGTGAGTTAGTTGACGGCTTGCCCAAGATAAAATTTTTAAAAGACAAGGTTTTCTCTACCTCTCAGCTTGGTAAGTATTTAAAATAAACTTTCAAAACTAGAGGTGGTGATAAAACCTCACGTAAGCTGGATCTTTTACATATTGATCTTTTGGTCCAATACCTGTAACCAGCTTAAGGGGAATGAAGTATACCCTTGTTGTGGTTGATGATTTTTCAAAATTTACTTGGTTGTATTTGAAATCCAGACCAAACTGCGGACCAGCTGATCAAGCTTTTGAAACGATTACAAAATGAGCAGTCTTGTAATGTCAACCGGATTAGGAGTGACCGAGGAACAGAGTTTTTGAACTTTAAAATTTCCTCTTATCTGGATGATATCGGATCAAACATGAGTTGAGTGCAGCCGAAACACCACAGTAAAATGGGTTACCTGAGCGTCGAAATTGAACTTTAAAAGAAGCTGCTACAATGATGATTGCTGATTCTGGTATTTCAAATAAATTTTGGCCTGAATCAATAAACACCGCTTGCTATACTCAGAACAGATCAATGATAAATAAGCGACATGGGGTTACTCCGTGTGAGATCTGGAATGGCAAGAAACTTGATATCTCTTACTTCAGAGTGTTTGGATGCAGATGTTTTATCCATATTAATGGTAAAACATACTTAAGATCTTTTGATGTTAAATCTGATGCAGTTATATTCCTAGGTTACTCAGCCGTGAGCAGATCCTATCGGGTTTTCAACAACAGAACTCTCATTATTGAAGAATCAGCTCATGTGGTGTTTGATGAAACCAACTTTAGATCAACATCAGCTTCAATGCTAAATGATTTGTGCACTCATCTGGAATCTACTAATCTGTATGAATCAAGTGATGACGAGGCACAACACAAATGTCAAGCTTATCACCAGCACGCTATGGATACGCCAATCAACAACACAGACATTCGAGATGTTGCGCAGGCTGGTCCAGATCACGATCAAGCTGGTAGAGAACATGTGCATGCTGATGAGCCCAATATAACTAGTGATCTTACTACGAGTGGTATTCAAGTAGATCCAATAGGAACACAGGGGGAACAGCACGAACCGTCTACCTCCTATAGACCAGGTTTCCGGTGGCATAAAGATCATCCACCCGAACTAGTCATCGGTAATCCTACTGCACCCATTAGGACATGGGGCCAAATGATAAAGATCATCCACCCGAACTAGTCATCTGGAAGCTGTTTCTCTAAAATATTATGGATTCAACAACAGCTCCGGGATTATGGCATTGATGCACAAGAAGCACCCCTCTTCTGCGACAACACAAGTGGCATCACGATCGCTCAGAACCCCGTGCTTCATTCCATAACCAAGCATATCGACATACATCATCATTTCATTAGATACCACGTGCTAAAGAAATATGTTCGGGTAGAGCATGTGGCAACGGATCAGCAAGTAGCTGTTATATTCACCAAGCCTCTGCCCGGATGCTAATTTTTCTGACTTTAGAAATATTTTAGGTCTCCTTGATATGTCTTGATCATTTTCCGCATGCATATGTTCAGGGGGAATAAAAATAATTCAAACAGATAATACAAAATTCCGCTGTTTGTCACCATGTTGGTCGGCTCCGTGCTGATCTGGTCCAGCTTAGCAACATACACAGTGTGATTTTCATGGCGTTTGAATAAATTTTTCTCACGCTGGTAACAGTACATCGAACGGTTGAGATTGGTTTGGCTTTTCAAATTCATTTTAAATGGGACGGTCAGATTTCTGGAATTTCAAATGACTTCTAAATATGATGATGACACGTATCCACCTAAAACCCTTCTCTCTCCTCGTTCATACATAAACAGTTTCACTTTAATTTTTACAATATGCTTTCAATTTTTCGCGCATTCTGAGAATTTTGGCAAGCAATTTACAGCATTTTCATGCACTCTTTCGCAATTTCTAAAATTCCTAACCCTTTAATCATCGGAATGGTTGCTTCTTTCTTCCTCAACACTTTTAAGGTTGATTTTGAGTCTGTGATCGCCATGGAGAACACTGGAATGGATAAAATGCTTAAGTCCATGGAGGACGTAGGGCTTAAGGGGTTTCTAGAGGCATCAGGTTCAGTTTATGAGGCCGCTGTGGTTGAATTCTTTGGTAATGCGAAAGTTATTGCTGGAACGATCGTAAGTTCGTCTCCAATAGGAAACTGGCACTTAAGAGATAAGTGTTTGCCGAAGATTTTGGTCTACCTACTGAGGGGCTGGTTGGTTCCTTGATATTCCAACCAAGACTGTGGCAGAAATTTGGATTAAGTTTTCGGGTACTGATGCACCATTCATGGCACCTAACAATAAGAAAGTGTTAGGATAAAATTTACAGTTTTGGTGATAACAAAGATAAGAAAAGATTTGGACTTAAATGACAATATTTGAATAATCTCTTCAAGATGATCAACATTGCTGACAACAGTGATTAGCTCAAGCTACAGTTATAAGTTTCGAGTTGATCTAAATCAGATCTTGGAACAGTGGAGTGATTGATTTGGCTATTCGAGTTATGATGAAGAATTGAGAATTAAGATATCTGCCAACAGCTCTTGTCTACTGTATCGCAATGGTATATGCAAACAGCAACGGGAACAGTAACTCATTCTACCAACAGACAGGGCCTTATGCATTGATAAGTTTGATCGACAGATCTTGGAACAGTACTATTTATTGACACCAGACTTCGCTACAGTGCTACTTTTGGAAACAGTGCAAGTAAAGTCTTCTATCGACAGCTTTCGCAAACAGTTAGTTCAACTCGACGTCGTTTGCTCCAACAGACATGATGACGTCAACAGTGCTAAATCTTGTAAATGGAAAGATATGATGACGTCATCAGTACTGATATTCGCAAATGGTTGAATCTCGTTTACCGCGACAAATCTCTCGACAGCAAGGAACTGTTCATTCTTCTTCTTCAAGGAAAGATCTGTCGATAGAAATAATTTCAGGCGCAAGCATAAAGTTGATTCAAATTCGATCGTATACTCAATTGGAAGAGATCGATGACCAAAACAAGAATCACTCATACTGCCTGAAATTAAGGAGACGAGATTTGTACTATCTATGGAAAAATAGTACACAATGGCAGAGGCGATTTCAACGGGAGTGCACTCACATGGAAATGATACTCGCATCCCTGACGAAACGCAATTTACCATATAATGGAGCAAGATTGACGGCGTTCTACTATCAGGAATTCAAAAAGGATTTGTTGCCTTATCTGGAATCATCGACCGTTGAACGAAGATTATAAATAGCAGACGTTTTGCATTGAAGAACAACTCTTGCCACTGCTATTGCTAAAACGCTGTCAAAATACTCCCAGAGCTTACTCTTCGTTGAACGCATTCAAAGCTCAAGCACTCGAAGAATCTTCACTTTTGATATTCACTGTTATACCTTCGAGTGTCACTCTCTGGTTCACATTATTGAATCATGTTTCTTTGTGTTAGAACCAGAGATTTTACAGTATGATATGTATTGAAATGGGGGATGCCCTGTGTTATCTTGTACTGGGGATCTGTTTTGATTGATATACTTGTTGTGTTGGAATTGAATCAACTCGTATTTTATTATTGCTATTTTGAATGTATGATTTGAAGTTCAGGCCCATATTATTTCGAAAAATTTTTAAGCCCTGATTTTAAGCTTCCGTGATTATGCGCTTCTTATGTGTTAATTGTTAGTAATTAGCACGGGGCCTGACACAAAGTGTATTCATTGTTGTATTTGATTGAGTCTGTAACAAACGAGCTTCTCAAAAAGCCGTTTGAAAACACTAAAGTGTTGTAACCAGCAGCTGCGTCTGCTTGGATTGTCGTTGTGAGATACTATGAGTTCTCGTAGCTGCGGGTTACGGGATTGGGTGTTTGTAGAAAGGCTACTCTCATCAAAGTCTTCTAGTGATACCTTCCGAGGAGGAAGAAGGGGAGACATAGGACATTGAAGTCCGAACTTCCAGAAACAAACTCTGATCTCTATCTTTTACATTACGCATGATTTTATTACTTGTGTTTATTTACTGTTCACAAATCGATCGGTCATTTTCCGCACATATATTGTTGGCCGAGAAGTTTGAATATAACTGAGATATTCTTAAGTCTGGTAACTCGGACTTAAGTTAAGCAAAAAGCTTGCAAAACATTTTAAAAGAATTTTCGAAAATCGAAGGAGTTCATTCAACCCCCCCCCCCCCTTCTGAACTCCTATTTACTTAGTGATCCTACTTTCTGGGACCGATCAAGGTATCAGAGCAGGCAATCTCAGTTATTGAACAGTATTTGTTTCGTGCCTCTTTATTCATATGAACATGTCTATCTCACACAACAAAATTCCTTTGTTTTCGAGGGAAGAGTACGACGACTGGAAAATTAGGATGCAAGCACATCTGGCGGCCATGGAAGATGACATGTGGTATGTCATCACAGAAGGACCGTTGAAAATCATGAAGGCTAATAATGCTGTTGCCGTAACAAGTGGCGAGCCTCAGCTTGTTCCGAAAACCAGACAGGAGTACACAAATGAAGATAAGAAAAAGGCAAACCTCGATAATGTGGCCAAGGACATCTTATTCAAGACACTGGACAAAGATAAGAACATGTTTAGCAAAGTCAAGAACTGCACGACTGCTAAAGACATATGGGATAAGCTAATCCAAATATGCGAAGGGAGTGATGAAACGAAAGAGAACAAGCTGACAGTGGCACAGCAGAAGTACGAGTCCATAAAGATGAAGGACGGGGAGACTATGACTGAATTTGATGAAAGATTCAGTGCCATTGTGATC
>KV018673.1:436300-451027 GCA_001598015.1 Dorcoceras hygrometricum
TGACAACAGTGATTAGCTCAAGCTACAGTTATAAGTTTCGAGTTGATCTAAATCAGATCTTTGAACAGTGGAGTGATTGATTTGGCTATTCGAGTTATGATGAAGAATTGAGAATTAAGATATCTGCCAACAGCTCTTGTCTACTGTATCGTAATGGTATATGCAAACAGCAATGGGAACAGTAACTCGTTCTACCAACAGACAGGGCCTTATGCATTGATAATTTTGATCGACAGATCTTGGAACAGTACTATTTATTGACACCAGACTTGGCTACAGTGCTACTTTTGGAAACAGTGCAAGTAAAGTCTTCTATCGACAGCTTTCGCAAACAGTTAGTCAACTCGACGTCGTTTGCTCCAACAGACATGATGACGTCAGCAGTGCTAAATCTTGTAAATGGAAAGATATGATGACGTCATCAGTACTGATATTCGCAAATGGTTGAATCTCGTTTACCGCGACAAATCTCTCGACAGCAAGGAACTGTTCATTCGTCTTCTTCAAGGAAAGATCTGTCGATAGAAATAATTTCAGGCGCAAGCATAAAGTTGATTCAAATTCGATCGTATACTCAATTGGAAGAGATCGATGACCAAAACAAGAATCACTCATACTGCCTGAAATTAAGGAGACGAGATTTGTACTATCTTTGGAAAAATAGTACACATTGGCAGAGGCGATTTCAACGGGAGTGCACTCACATGGAAATGATACTCGCATCCCTGACGAAACGCAATTTACCATATAATGGAGCAAGATTGACGGCGTTCTACTGTCAGGAATTCAAAAAGGATTTGTTGCCTTATCTGGAATCATCGACCGTTGAACGAAGATTATAAATAGCAGACATTTTGCATTGAAGAACAACTCTTGCCACTGCTATTGCTAAAACGCTGTCAAAATACTCCCTGAGCTTACTCTTCGTTGAACGCATTCAAAGCTCAAGCACTCGAAGAATCTTCACTTTTGATATTCACTGTTATACCTTCGAGTGTCACTCTCTGGTTCACATTATTGAATCAAGTTTCTTTGTCTTAGAAACCAGAGATTTTACAGTACTCACAAAGTGTATTCATTGTTGTATTTGATTGAGTCTGTAACAAACGAGCTTCTCAAAAAGCCGTTTGAAAACACTAAAGTGTTGTAACCAGCAGCTGCGTCTGCTTGGATTGTCGTTGTGAGATACTAGGAGTTCTCGTAGCGGCGGGTTACGGGATTGGGTGTTTGTAGAAAGGCTACTCTCATCAAAGTCTTCTAGTGAAACCTTCCGAGGAGGAAGAAGGGGAGACGTAGGACATTGAAGTCCGAACTTCCAGAAACAAACTCTGATCTCTATCTTTTACATTACGCACGATTATATTACTTGTGTTTATTTACTGTTCACAAATCTATCGGTCATTTTCCGCACATATATTGTTGGCCGAGAAATTTGAATATAACTGAGATATTCTTAAGTCTGGTAACTCGGACTTAAGTTAAGCAAAAAGCTTGCAAAACATTTTAAAAGAATTTTCGAAAATCGAAGGAGTTCATTCAACCCCCCCTTCTGAACTCCTATTTACTTAGTGATCCTATTTCTGGGACCATCAGAAAGAGATGAAAATGGAGTATAGGTTGTTGCATGACATTTTTGCCAAGGCAATGTGTGACAAAGCTGGTTCTTTTGACATGGTTACAAGCGAGAATTTTGATCTGATTGTAGCCATCAGTGCTGGTTTGAAAGTCAACTGTGCATAGGTTTTGTTTCAGACTTTGGTGTCAATGGTGAACATGCCTACCAAGCAGTCACAAGGTTTTGCGGTGCAAGTGAGTGTTCTGCTGCAAAATCTGGTAAAATCAGACCTTGGAGAGTTGGTGAAGTTTCACCCTCAAAAGGTTTTGAACAAAAAGTATGTTCAAACCTACATAAAGAAGAATCTGAATGTGGTTCCAGCTGGTGATTCAAGTAAGCAGACTGAGGATACAGCCAGTGGAACAGCAGGCGGACAGTCACAGATGACCAAGACCATGGAAAAAGTAGTGGAAACAATGGTTGGAAAGAAGAAAAAGAAGACAGAAAAAGTTGTTCATGTAGGGAAGAGATAGAAAGTGGTTAAAAGCACGATAGTGGAGGCTGGGAGCCAAGCTGCTCCAGCGAAGTCCAATTCTGGGACCAGCTCAGAATCGGATTCACGCCCTCTGTCGAGGCTGAAGAAAGGTGGCTCTAAGCGCAAGTTGGTTGTAGAGTCGTCAGACTCTGAATCTAATATGTTTATTCCATCGGTGTAATCACGAAAAAACATTGGACCAAGAGAACAAAGAAGGTGAAGCCTTCTACTCATCATCAAGCTGAGTCCCAACCTGGTGCCATTACGGATATTACAACTGAGGACGAGGCAGTCACCAACACTGGTGGGGCTCCAGAAGCCACTATAGAGACAACTCCAGAAGTTGAGAAACAAGCTGATGATGGCATCGCCTCTGATGATCAAGAAGAGCATGTGGAGTGTGGTAACCAAACAGATATGGAGCCGGTTATCCATGAGGGTACTATAGTTGTCCGATCTGGACCTGAGCAACCAGCTCAACAGTCCTTTACTTTTGCTGGTACGGGGATCTTTTCTCCTGTGGAAATCAGAGAAATCAACTGGGTGGCGCAGTTTTTGCTCAAGATAGACCCCGCAACAAAGGTCAAAGGGATGTTGGAAGTTTTTGCCTGACCTAACCCAGTGGAGGAGCACTGTCCGTTAGTGTTCAAAACCGCGTGGGAAGATGTATCCAATAAAATGACTGATTATGACGAATGGGTACACTTACACACTGCGGTAAGGCTCAAAGATGTATTGTCTTTTGAAATTCTAGCCAAAATCAAAGATAAGTTTCTGTTTTCGGCTGAAATGGAGTGGGTATCTAAATTGTTTGAGCGAAGGTCGCTAGTGTTGTACAAGCTATATGAGATGGAGGTGCAGAAGCGGGTAGATGAGCATCGTGCAAACTTTAAGCCAGCTGAGCTCTATGTTAATTATGATTACATGTGTATCCGTTTCCTAAGCCGAGAACTCAAATAAATTCTAAAACAACACAGGCTCTGCGAACTCTTGCTGGTCTACCTATTCTAGCTCCGGAAGCCTCAATCGCAGGAGATGGTGCCAATGTTGATCTTCCACAGATCACATGGTCTGAAGCATGCAAATCTCTATTGACATGAGCCATTACAGCTCAGCCAGTGCAGCCAAAGGTTCTGGCTCTTGAGTTTTCAACTCAAGAAGAACAGGAGCAAGCAACAGCAAAGGAATCAGCTCAGCAGGCAGAGCAGGTGGAAGAGATTGTAAGGAATGTTGAGACTGTGGAGGAAAGAGAGCAGAGGCGGAGCATCAGGCTCCAGAGAAGGAGAAATTAGGTTCTGTGTATGGACAACATGTCCTAGAGCAACCGCCTCCTGAGGAAGAGGACCAGCTCCAAAAGAGTCCAACCCACTCTGGTCCAAGTTATGGCTCTTCTACACAATTTTCCATCCATAATGAGGATAGCGAGAATAGTTTGTGTCCCAGTCCCGTTTCAGATGCGAATAATACGGACCGTCAGAGTCCCAATCAGGGTCCCAGTCCATCTACTTTATGTATGGTTGTATATACTGACAATAGAGAAGATAATTACAGCACAACTCACGAAGATAGAGAAGATTCTACTCAAGCTGGTCCACAGCCCATAAGTCTTCCAACCCCCCAGATTATGGACAATACTTCCAAGGAGCTCACATCTTTGAAAGACAGTGTATCTATCCTGGACTTAAAGGTTGAACGCATCAAGGATGATATACACATGCGAGGCATGGTACTGTGCAACTAAGGCGACAGCTAGAAACATCGATCGCTGGGCTGGAAATCAAGATGGACGTGCTGGAACCCACTCTGGTTCGTCATTTTGCTGATTGCCAAGAGCTACTTGTGGAAGACATTTCGTTATTAAATCCCAAGTTGCTGAAATGGTTGACTCCCTGAAAGAGTTGCGTGATGCCAAAAAGGGGGAAGGGCCGAGTAAAGGGTCGGGGCCAAGCATTAAAAAGAGAAGATTCTCGTAGGATGGGATTAGTAGTTCTTCGTGAAGGACCGATCGATTTTTCTTATGTTGTATAGCTGATTTTTGTGTAAATTGTTTAACGGTTAGTAAAATCTATTTTTATGCGAAAGTTTTGTCATCACCAAAAAGGGGGAATAGTTAGAGTTAATTTCAAAAGTTTTGGTGAAAACAAATAAAAGAGATTAACCAGTTGATCAACCAGTTCAAGACAGAAGAGACAGAATGTACTGCATGGTTTATAGAAACCAGATTAGAGCAAAGTCAAGCTGGTTAAAGACAAACCAGATCGAAGTATTTAGTTATGCTGGAAATCAAGCTGGTTAAGGTCAAACCAGTCCAGAGACGCTTAGCTGGTTAAGGAAAAATCAGTTGAGCAAATTAGAACTTGGAAGAGCAGAAACAGTTTGAAATTACATCAGTTCATAAGAGCAGATAAACAATGGTTTTTGAATAAGAACAGCTCGAAGCGTAAAGCAGACCAGGTAAAAGTCCAGTTGAATAAACCAGCTCGAAGTAAGGATGTTCTACATATGTTATCTGGTTACAGAGGAAAGTGTACAAAGATTTCTATCTGGATCAGTACAGAACAAAGACAAGAGAAAATCAGTTCAAAGCAGATTGAATTTTGATCAGACTAAAACCAGATCAAAAAGCAGTTCGACGTATAGCTACTAGATCGAATAACCGGCTAAGTTAAGGACCACTTATCAAATTGGATTTCAGAATGTTTGAGGCGACGTACATTTTGATGTGAGACGTTTGACTTCTCTACAGTGATTTGTACTCATTGGAACTACTTTCAGCTAACTCCAAATTTGCATAGATTTGATTCAAACTGGAGACGACGCAGAGTTGCTAAAAAGGGAAATGCATTTAATGGTGATGTACGAACATAGTACAAGCAATTACGACGTTGCAGGTTTTTCAATTTGGATACATTCGACGTGTCTACTGGCAACATTTATTACCTTTGTATCCAATGGGTACAAATATAAGAATAGATCAGCTGTGAGGAGGTTACCTAATGAACTGACCGATCACAACATCAACGAACTCACGAGCCTACAAGCGTTCACAAGCAAAAGCAGAGTTCATCTTATTGAACCAGATCATAGGTAGTGACACATATGCACATATTGTTTATTCGATTCTCTGTGTCACAAAAACGTCTGTACACACTCTGTAGTGTTGAACCATCACTGTAAATCATGAATAGAGAGTGTATAGTGCTAGATTTGCACAACCAGATCAGTGTTGTGTTCATTGTATTTGCGAACCAGATCACGGGTCTGGATTCATTGGTTGAGTTCTAGGAGTTCTTGCATCTACTGGCTATCGGATCGGGTTTGTAAAAGGGTTGTATAAATAAAATCTTCTAGTGAAAATCCTTCCCGTTGAGGAAGAAGGGGAGACGTAGGAGATTCAGCTCCGAACTTCCAGAAAAAAATCTCTTGATTCCTTATCTTTTACATTCACGCACTTAACTGTTCACTGTTGAATCGTGTTCTTCACTCATAAAATAAATTTATTACACGAGACAACAATCCATGAGAACCATCCAAGCTGGTAACTCGGCTTAGAGGTTTGCGTCAAGCAGTAAAATTTTTTTAAAGTAGTTTTCAAACAAAATTAGCAAAGGAGTTTTTGATCCTAACAAATGCATTGGAAGGCTATGAAAGATATTATTAAGTACTTACGAAGGACTAAGAATATGTTCATAGTCTATGGGGGTGATGAACCAAAATTGAAAGACTACACTGATTCTAGCTTCCAATGCGACGTGGATGACTCAAAGTCAACCTCTGGATTTTTATACATGCTCAATGGTGATGCTGTCTTTTGGAAGAGTTCCAAGAAAGACACCATCGCGGATTCAACCACTGAGGCGGAGTACATTGCAGCCCCAGTTGCTGCTAAAGAGGTGGTTTTTGATGAGAAATTTCTTCCAAAAGGGCGTAATTTCTTAAGGATTTGGTCCAGTCCCGGTGTACTGTGACAACAAGGGTGTTGTTGCGCAAGAAAAGGAACCTAGGCCTCATCAAATATCCAAACACATAATAAGGAAATATAACATAATCCCGGATATTATGGCTAGAGGTGACATAGCATTCGAGATAGTCGCCTCTGCAGACAACATTGCTGACCCACTTACAAAGCCCTTTCCAGGACCATTGTTTGAAAAACATCGTGAAGCAATGAGACTATGTCTCATGAGTAGTTGCTTTAGGGCAAGTGAGAGATTGTTAGAGTAGGTGCCCAACTAGCAAACTTTTGGCATGTGGATTCTTGTTGACTCTATGTAAAATAATCTTTATTTATAAAATTCGTATATTTATGGCATTCTTTATCTTCATTATTATAATTACAAATTGTTGTATAAAGACTTTGAATGGCACTATACTGTATGTTAGATGTGATGGTAGATTTTATGGCTATCATGAAACACGTCTAATAGTCACTATGTGTTCTAAACTAGTTCCTAGTCGATTGGACCGTCCAAAAGATGATAAGGGCTGCCTGAGCTTGAGACTATCATCTGTGATTCAAAGTACCACGTCTCATTGGTAGGGAGCATAGAGATAACCTGAGCATGCAGATGGATAGTAACCTGATGATCTATCGAACTACCATCGTTCGGACTTTCCAAGTGGTTATCATTTGTCGAGTGGATTAAGTCTGAGGTCTTGGTTGTACAGATTAGTCCTCATTACTTGAAACATCATTTGAGACTCTACATGCTAGTCGCCTCACTTTGACTCTTTTACTCCATGAGGTTCATCAGGTGGCGAGGTTGGGTGAGGTCACGACGCATGTAGGATTCGATGCTTTATTGTCGAGAATTCACCGCTCTCCTTGGTGCATGGATATCCTATGCTATATGAGGAGATAACATTGTGACAAATATCTAGCCAGAGTACTAGATGTGCTTTGGATAAATGGGTTTCCTGTCAGACCCGGTGCTCAAATCAGAGGTTAATTAGTCAATTAACACATAATGCGGAAGCTAAAATGTGGATTAAAAATTTACGTTTTCGGCCTAAACTGAAAATACGATTTAAAATACAATCATACTCAAAGTATAGATTTTAACTCAAAATCCCATACAACAGAAATATCATAATTGTATACAAGTATCTCAACAAATACAAATCTTAATACAAGTATTCACGTAGGGTATCCCCCGGTAAACAGACTCAGTACAAATGCATAACTGGGATTCAAAACTGGGCTCTACCAGCTGACGCACCACTCGGTCCAGCTGGATTACCTTAAGAACCTACAAAGGCCAAACACAAGACCAAAGCAGCCCCAAGAAGGGAAAGAAAACGAGGTCAAACCTCAGTACTAAGAGCAATCAAATAACAGCAATCAGATCAGGCATGCAATATTTCAAGTCGTGCGATGCATGAAAGCTTACCAAGAATCATTGGTAATCAAGGCACAGTGACTCAGCTGGGAAATCAAAATCTCAAGAAATAATTGGAATCCAAATCACAGCAACTCAGGTGGCAATCACGACTCAGTGAAGCAAAGGATTCTCAAGCACAGCGACTCAGTCGGCCAATCACGATTCAATGATTAAATCGGTTCTCAAAGGAACAGGCTCAATATGTTATGCATGAATGCAAGACAGAATCAGCTCACAAACAATGCACAATAATCATACATAAGCAAATCCGATAATCATCAATAACAGCACAAATAAGCAAGCTCAGCTTGCGGCCAGCACGCATAAACATCAATCAGTTCACGCTGGAAATATTCTCATGCTTATGTCAAAGCTGTTAAATTAATCTCAATTCGTACCCTTCACAGATCTTGTTACAATACCTCAGCTCAGCTAACAGTAGATAAAACTTCTAGCTCTGCTCAAGTCTCTGCAGAGAAATGATGGCAAAAACCACAATAAAGGACATAATATGAACTAGAGCTTAACTCTGCCAGAAAATCTCAAGAACCAGCTCACGCAGTTACTCAGCTATTATCTCTATACGGCCTCCTTCCGACTCCAAAATAATACAAAAACGTTGAACTCGAAGAGGGGTTTTCAATCGAGGTAACCTCACTCAAATCTGACCAGCCAATCTCCGGAAATCGAAAGAAGAAGTTATCGGGTGAAAGTAGTCACGAGTGTTTGAAGATATAAGTCGGGATACTCAGGAGAAGATAAGATATGTGTGTCATAAAATAACTATTGGTCAACACTTATATATAATACTCCAAGTCAAAGCTAAAGTAAAGTCAAACCAGCTCAGACTTTACTACTGTACCAGCTCAGGAACACAAACCAACTCAGGGAGTACGCTGTTTTCAACCAGCACAGCGCTCAGCTGACCAGCTCAGGTACTTCAATCAACACACAAATCCAGCTTGGATAACTCCCACGAACCCGGTCTGGTCTACAATGCTCAGATCAGCTCAGACCCCTCCACTGTTCCATCTTAGGTACACAGACACTAAAACTAGATCGCAGTCCAACAGACCAGCTTGGAGCATCCAACATATCTCTAAGCTAAATCCAGCTTGCACAAACATAGTAAATCCCAAAGATTCTCATCTCTAAGCTGGTGTCCCCGAAACCATTTTGTAGTAGAACTCAATCCAGCACAACGAATCAGCCCAACTCGGAGCTATACTATCAGGCCAGCTCACACCCAATCTGATCCAAACCAAACCTGATAGTAACCAACAGCTTACACTAACTCTTCAGCTGATCGCTAAGAAGCTAACAGGATACAATAGCTCAGGACTAATCTGTCCAACCATCTCACACCAAGACTGGTCTTGGCTTAACCTCAAAACCCACCAGCAGGCCTCTAAGCTGGTATCAGATTACACTACACTTGTAATAGTTTACCTCAACCAGTTCGCACAAGACATTAGACCAGCTGGTATCAAAATCTATTCCTATTAACCCGAACAGTTTGTACTATCAGCTCAGTATAATACTCTGGACCAACACACATCTTAGCTGGTCTCTTCACTAACAGCTTACCCAGCTGAAGTATCTCTTTGGGTTAAACATTAATCTGATCTGGTTAACTCGTAATTACCATCTAATAATTCCAGTTCTCACATTCTCCCCAACTAGAAATGGATTTCGTCCTCGAAATCAAACCATAACTACAAACCAGAACTGAAAGAATACCAAAACCCATCCAAAACTGAAATGTGCAAACAACCCAGCATACCTCAATGCTCTCCAAGAAACCACTAACCAAGAGTACAAAACAACCCATAACACCATTCAACAATCAAAAATATTACTTGGGTCAATATTGTGCATACTCAAACAGATGAGGCAACTCCTGTCTCATCTTTTCTTCGACTTCCCAGGTATCCTGTTCACTACCATGCTTGCTCCACTGGACCATCACCAACGGAATACTTTTGTTTCTCAATTGTTTCTCCTTCCTATCCAGAATCTGCACTGGATATTATACATAGATCAAAGCTTGATCCAGCTAAACTTCATGGGATCTTAGTACATGGGAAGGATCTGGCTCATATTTCTCAACATTGACACATGAAACACATCATGCATCGTTGTTAACTCCGCAGGCAATTGCAAACAATACGCCAAGGATCCAATCCTTTCAATAATCTCAAACGGTCCAATGAATCTTGGAGCTAACTTAACCTTGAGCCAAAATCACATCACGCTCTTGAAACGAGAAACTTTCAGAAATACTCGATCGCCAACCTAAAATTCAAAATGCCTAGGCCTCTTGTTAGCATAGCTAGCTTGACAATCCTGTGCACCCTTCATCCTACCCCGAATTAGCTCAATCAGATCCTTCATATGCTGCACAAACTCCGGGGTTGACAGTTGTTTCTCTCCAACCTCTTCCCAACTAATCGGTGATCTGTACTTCCTACCGTACAAAGCTTCGAATGGGGCCATCCCGATAGTCACTTGGTAGATGTTATTATATGAAAATTCAACCAGAGATAAAGAATCTTGCCAGCCACCACTGAAATCCATCACAACAACTCGCAACATATCTTCCAAAGTTTGAATGGTTCTCGGATTGGACATCTGTTTGAGGGTGATAATCTGTACTCATAGCAAATCTCGAACCCATTGCTACCTGCAAACTCTTCCACAATCTGGAAGTAAATCTAGGATCTCTATCAGACACTATCGAAATCGGCACTCCATGCAATCTAACCACATGGTCAATGTACAGTGTTGCCATTTTCTTCATGGAACACCTCATGTCATAAGGAATGAAGTGGGCTGAATTAGAAACTCTATCAATCACCACCCAAATGGAATCACATCCCCTTTTCGAACAAGCTAAATGGGTCACAAAATCCATGTAACATGCTCCCAATTCCACTGAGGCTCTTCTAAACTCTGTAGCAATCCACCAGGTCTCATCCTCTCGATCTTGACCTGTTGACAGTTCAAGCATCATGCTACAAATCCAGAAATATCATTCCTCATGCCTTCCCACCAATAGTCCGACTTCAAGGCATGGTACATCTTCTTCTCAATCGGATGTACACTGTAACGACTACAATGGGTCTCGTTCGGTATAGTTTTTTTAGGTCTATCAGATTCAGAACCACTAATCAACCACGAAATCTCAGACATCCATCAGAAGCAACAGTAAAATCATCCGACTGACCATTCTGGACCTTTATCCTCAACTCATGGATGTATGGGTCAGTCCTCTGTGCTGCACTAATGTCAGCTAAAAGTTGTGGTTCAACCTAAAAGAAGAAACTACGAAATACTGATCATCTAGATGAACGCCATGCAGAAGTCCCTAGATTCTCATTGAATTTCGAGATACTCAAATATGTTAGCATCGCAGGCTGGGCTTTCCTACTCAAGGCATCGGCCACTAAGTTCATTCTTCCAGGCTGTTACTGAATCTCACAGTCAAAATCCTTGAGAAACTCCATCCAACGATGCTGCCTCATGTTAAAATATAACTGTGTGAATATGTACTTCAAACTCTTGTGTTCAGTGTACAACACAAACTACTCACCATACAGGTAGTGACGCCAAATCTTCAAGGCAAAAACAATAGCTGCCAACTCCAAATCATGAACGTATCTGGTCTCATGGGGTTTCAACTTTCGAGATGCATAAGCTATCACTCGCTCGTTCTTCATCAACACGCATCCTAAACCACTCAAAGAATCATCGGAGCACACCACAAATCCTCCAGAACCTTAAGGTAAAGCTAACACAGCTCGTCTGTCCATAGAAATCTCTTATACTTCTGGGTCAACTACGTCATCGGCCAGGCTATTGAAGATAATCCCTCGATAAATTGCCTATGATAGCCAGCCAAACCCAAGAAACTACGGATCTCCAAAACATTCCTAGGTTGCTTCCAGTTAATAGCTGCTTCAACCATGCTAGGATCCACCAAAATACCTTGCGCAGAAATGACATGACCCAAAAAGATCACCCCGTGCAACCAAAATTCACACTTCATGAACTTTGCATACAACTGCGAGTCTCTCAGAGTCTGCAATAATAATCTCAGATGATCCTTATGCTCTCTATAGTTCCTTAAATACACCAGAATATCGTCTATGAAGACAATCACAAAGTGATCAATATACTCACTAAAGACAAGGTTCATCAAATCCATTAATACAGCAGGGGCATTCGTCAATCCAAACAGCATCACAAGGAATTCATAGTGCCCGTATCTAGTCCGAAACACCGTCTCTAATCCGCAACTGATGATAACCAGATCGTAGATCAATCTTGGAGTATATTGCTGATCCCTACAGCGGATCAAACAGATCATCAATCCTCGATAGAGGGTACTTATTATTCACCTTCGCTTTGTTCAGCTGTTGAAAGTCGACACACATACTCATAGATCCATCCTTCTTATTCACGAAGAGAATCGGAGCTCCCAGAGGCGACATACTCGGCCTAATGAAACCCGTCTCCAAAAGATCATGCAACTGGTCCTTAAGTGCCCTCAGCTCAGCTGGCACCAATCGATATGGAGCTCTAAAAATCGGGGCAGTCCCTATCACCAACTCAATGCTGAAATCAATTTCCCTCCTCGGGGGAAACCAGGAATCTCATTAGGAAAACATCTGGGAACTCTCGGACATTCGGAATATCACTCAGTTCCAGTCTCGATTCTTGGGTTACATCCAAGGAATAAATCATGACCCTGCATTCTCAAGCGATAACAGGCTAAACATCTCATGGCTGCCACAAGATGATGGATCTGGATAACATATCTAGATCTGAGTTTTGAATTACACAAAACCTGTTATTGTGTTTCTAATATCTTTACGTAGTGTGCAGTTGTTTACTTAGAGAGAATCTGATGTGGTGTATCGCCTACAAGAAGAGATAGTAATCTGATGTGGGGTAACGCCAAAGAAGAGAAGAGGAATCTGGTTCAGTTGAGAAGAATTGTTGAAGGTTGCTGATGTCAGGCCCGTGCTAATTACTCACAATTAACACTTAAATAAGCGCATAAATACGGAAGCTAAAATCAGGGCTTAAAAATTTTTCGAAATCATTTGGGCCTGAACGTAAAAACATATATTCAAAATATCGATAATCAAAATATAAGTTAACTCAAACTTATACAAACCAGGTAACCGTAAAATCTCAAGTATAATACAAATCCCCAATACATAGAAACAAGGGGCATCCCCCGGTTCGATACATAATAAAAGTAGACTGGGACTCAAGAGAACGGGGATCGACCAGCTGTACCACTACTCTTGATGGTCCTAGAAATAGGATCAATAAGCAAATGGGAGTTCAGAAGGGGGGGGGGGGTTGAATGAACTCCTTAGATTTTTGAAATCTTTTAAAATGTTTTGCAGCACGGCTTAACTTAAGTCCGAGTTACCAGACTTAAGGTATCTCAGTTTTATGCAAGTTTCTCGGTTAACTTGAAAAGTGCGGAATAAAACCGATTAACTTGTGAACAGTAAATAATAAGCAATATGTAAGTGCAGTATGTAAAAGATAAGGATTCAGGATTTGTTTCTGGAAGTTCGGATATAAATATCCTACGTCTCCCCTTCTTTCTCCTCGGAAGGTATCACTAGAAGATTTGCTGATTACAGGCCTTCTGCAACCAACCGATCACACAAGCAGCACTTGTATGAACTCCTAGACACTTCACAATCTAACACGCAGACGCAGCTGCTGATTGTTTACAACACTTGTATATTTTTCGAACTGCTTCACAAAGCCAGTTCGTTACAGACTCAGTAAAATATGACAATGAATACATGATGTGAGTACTGTAAAATCCTCTGGTTTCTTAAACAAAGAAACTCGATTCAAAGGATGAACCAGAGGATGACTTGAAGATATTTCAGTGAATAACAAAGGTTGTATACTTCAAGTCTTTGAGCTTCGTAAAGATGAATGCAAGGAAAGCTCGTGATAATATTTTGACAGCGTGACCGCAATAGAATAATAGCGAAGGATCGTTTCTTCAATCCAGCTCCTGGTATTTATAGGCTTTGATTGTAACGGTCATAAATGCTTCAGAGGAAAATAAATCCAGTTTGAATCACTGTCAAAATAGTACGCCGTAATTACTGCTTCACTACAAGGTAAAATTCCCATTGACAGAGCCAATTTGTCGTATTTCCATATTTGTGCAAACAATGAAAAACGGCCTCTACACATCGTACTATTTTACCCAAAATAGTACCTACCTTGTCTCCTTAATTCCAGGCAATAGTACGATCCTGATGATCTTTTCTATTTTGAGTATACGATCGTATTTGAATCAATTTAAACTTGCGCCTGAAATTACTTTGATAACCAGCTCTAACTCCATCATCGTTGTTAATGATACTGCGACTGGAAAAACACTTGAAAGAATTCAACTGCTGACCCATGAGTGTTTTTCAATCGACTGGTCCTTTGTAAAGACAAACAACTGATTTCCTGGTACGAGGGCAAAACGTTGTCGTATCAACTTATCTAAACGCTGTCGTTTTGCATTCACCAACGGAATGTTCTAATGCAACTGCTGATTCTCTTCAAGAACTCTTTCTACTGATTACCCTGACTGATTCAACTGCTGAAATATAAATGTGCACTCCAACGACGTCGTTCCAACTTACTCGACCGGTGTCGTTTTGCAATCCTTAGCAAAACACGCTAATACTCAAATTCCTATGTTCGAATCTAACACACCTGCTGAAATCAAACCATCAACTGAATTCCAACGAATAGTCTAACTGCTGAAATACACCACGTCGACTGAAAGTGATCTCCTGTTAAATTCTTGTCTTATTTTGTTATCACAAAAACTAATAAATTTTGTCCTAACAATTTCCCCCTTTTTGGTGATGACAAAACTTCAGCAGCCGAGATAAGAAGATATGCAAAAATAAATTGCACACGAACTGCTGGTAATCAGACTTTCATTAATCATAGAAATTGTACATAAGAGTTGTACGAAAAAAATGACAGAAGTCCTATCCTAAAATTTTCTTCTTCTTTTCAACATTCTCGCCTCCCTTCTCCTTCTTTCTCTATCTCGTTCAGCTGCTGCCTGTCTTTCAAGAGATTCGCTGTTTCTATCAGCATCCAACACACTTTCTACAATGCGTCTCTGCGTCATTTCAACCCTTTGTGCAAAGTCCGGTGTTCTTACAGCACTACCACCGCCTGTACCACTATCTCTGATTTCA
>KV018673.1:451602-464412 GCA_001598015.1 Dorcoceras hygrometricum
GCATTCTGAACTCGTTCCTAGTCGATTGGGCCGTCAAAATGAGGATAAGGCCGCCCGAGATTGAGACTAGCATCTACGATGTGAAGTACCATGTTTCATTGGTAGGGAACATTGTGATGTTCTGAGCATGCAGATGGATAGTGACCTGGTGATCTATCGAACTACCCTCGTTCGAACTTTCCAAGTGGTTACCATTTGTCGAGTGGATAAGCATTCTGAACTCGTTCCTAGTCGATTGGGCCGTCAAAATGAGGATAAGGCCGCCCGAGATTGAGACTAGCATCTACGATGTGAAGTACCATGTTTCATTGGTAGGGAACATTGTGATGTTCTGAGCATGCAGATGGATAGTGACCTGGTGATCTATCGAACTACCCTCGTTCGAACTTTCCAAGTGGTTACCATTTGTCGAGTGGATAAGTCCGAGGTCTTGGTTGTACTGATTAGTGTCGAAACGCCATTGAGACTCTACATGATAGGCGCCTCACTTTGACCCGTTTGCCGACTCACTTGGGGTCATTAGGCGGCGGGATTGGGTGAGGTCCCGATGCATGTAGGAGTCGATGCTTTGTTGTCGAGGATTCACCGCTCGCTCTCATGCATGGATATCCTATGCTATCTGAGGGGATAATAGTGTATAAATTTCTGGCCAGAGTACTGGATGTGTTTTAGGTAAATGGGTTTACCTAGTTACACTCGCGATGTCACTATTCGATCTTCAAGATGTATGCATAGTTATCGGATCTTTAGCGACTCTCGATTTACCAATGGTCGTTGATCTGATCGGGATATATGTGTTGAAAGGACCGTACTGTACGCTAACCACGACCAACTGGTTCTTGCAGGCACTATCAGTGATACCTAGGGGATCATGGGGCGATGTTGCTAGGCGCTTTACCATGATCCGATGGGCAAGTCCGAAATTGTGATTTCGTTGTCACAATGGTTGTGGGCCCATGGCTAGCTGTATCCCTGAACCATTGAGGGTCACACAAGTACTGGATTCATGATTACCACACGGCAACTGAGCTCAACGTGTTGAGCATAGGAGGAGGATTTTTGGGAGTGCGACTTCCTAAAAGTCAACAGGGGTCAAATTGCGATTTCCCAAAGTTGAGGGGCTAAACTGTAATTTTGGTCTAGGACATCTGAACAATTGTTTTTCGCATCATAATATTTAATTTTGGAAACTGAGTCGATCGGTCTGATCTGATCGTCGATCGGAGTTATGATGAAACCGTGGTGATTAATTGAACCGAATGTTCATATGGACTTGGGCCTGACCCAAGTCCAGATGGGCCGGACCAAGCCCACTACAAGTCTATTAATTAAAGACTTAGGGCATTAATCACTACACTTGATCACTAACTAAAACCCTAGCCTCTAATCTCGGCCTCCCCCTCCTCTCCCTACCTCACGCCGCCGCCGACACCATCGTGCGCCGCCGCGCCACCGCCGTGTCCCGCCACCGCTGTGATCGGACTTGTTACGATCGTCTTGACGAGAAGAATCCGATCGTGCTAAAATCCGTCAGATCTTCTAGTGCAGATTGACGGAGGAATCGTATTTCCGGTCGTGGACCTGATTAGATGATCTACCGCTGGCCTACCTCTCGGGGCAAAAATTTTAAACTTCCGCTGCGCCCCCGGGAAACAGGATCCGGATCCGCCATTGTCGCCGAACAGTGGTATCAGAGCACAGGCTCGGATCCTTCAATACATTTGCTGCCTCAATTGCATCGAATTTCAGATTTCAAAATCGAAACAAAAAAAAAATTTTTGGGAACCGGCCGCGGAGCCGCCTCGCGCGCATGGTGGCCAACAGGCTGCTGCTGCTTCGCGCATGGTTGCACGACGAAGGGCCGGCCGATGCCTGCTGGATGCGCCACTATCGGGCGCAAGTTGCTGGGAGGTGCCGCGCTTGGCGCGGTGGCGTGCAGCCATGCGCCGCATGCTATGTTGGCGGCGGCCGCCATCCGGCAAATTTCCCGGCAGCGTTGCGACGGCTATTTTTATTCTAGGTTAAGTTCAGGCCAGTCCCGGGTAGCCCATGAAGTTTTCGGGCCAATATTCGATGTTGGGCCGATTTTGGTCGGACCAAAATTGATTTTGAAATTTTTGAGATTTTGGGTCTAAAATTGTTTTAAGCTCAAATTTGATGCAATTAAAATTACAAAATGTGATTTTAGTTATGAAATATGATTTTATAATTAAATATTATTTTGTTGATTAAAATATGATTTTGTCGACAAAATGCGATTTTATTTTAAATGCGATTTTATAATTAAAATATGATTTTGTGGGTAAATATCAAATATGATTTGATTATTTAATTTATGTCAATTAATTAGATTGATTGCATGTTTGGGATGATCGAGAGCCGTGCCCAATGTGTTAGGTGTATGCTATAGGTTTTGCGATTTCGGTAGTAAATATATTGTTGATATCTTTTAAAGTGGGTCTGTTTGTGGCCCGTTCCCACCCATACAAATTTGTATCCCATATGTGTCATGGCAATTTAAATGTAAATTACTAGATTTAGTGGGAGTACATTTGAAGACGGTGGACATGACGATCAAAGATATTGAAGACCGAAGATCTGTAAAACCGGAAGCAATTGTAATAGGATTGCATTGCATATTGCATTTCACCTAGGACTGGACCCAGGTCCATGATTGGCAACCACGGACGGCATAGCTCTCGCGATCGATCATCCCAAAGTTTATTTATATATTCGATATATGTTGAATCCGCATATTTTAAATTATGATTTAAAATAATTGTTGAGACCAAATTTTCAAAAATAAAATCCCTCGTTTTAAATATGATTTAAAACTAATATCAAGATTAAAAGTTTATTCGATAAACTAAGGGAATTTAAATCTATTTAAATTATCCCTACCTTCCATCAACAATGGGTGTACGCCGATGCTACCCGCATACATGGCGCGGCTCATATTATTGAGGGGGTTATGTATGCCGGAAAGCTGTACATGCCATTGACACCTGTTGTGAGTCGGTTGGAACTCCCTTTAACGTTGGCTCATATTATTGGGGACGTTAAGGGGACCGTCCTTCACGACTCAACATTGATGGGTCATCTTGACACGTGATAGTAATCGGCGTCATATTATTGGGCCCTTACTGGACGTGAGGTAAATACATGGAGGTTGCACCGGTTGCAATTGGGCTCTACCTTTTGCGGGTCATGGTTGGCTGATATTATTCGGGACCATGATCGCTCGATTGGACTCTGTGTACCCACTAAGAAAACTTGCTTTACCGATTTCATTAGAGGGTGGTGAAATCGTTAAAATAGTGGGAGGGTAATTCGTAAAACTAAATGACCTTGTTTTATGTCTTAGCGTTTTTCATATATAGTTAGTAATGCATGTCTGTTTTTCTTTTCAGTATAAACTGCTTTTATAATGTCTTCGATCAAAAACCCACTCGCTGCTATACTGGATAGCAACAAGTTCACCGGTCTGAACTACCAAGACTGGCTTCGCAACCTAAGCTTCCAAGCCAAACAAGTCCGAGGATGTTTGCCACCACTGCCACAAGCCTGGGCACTGGAGGAGGAACTGCAAGGAGTACCTCGAGCAGTTGCGAACTGCAAAAGGTATGTTCTATATCGAAATAAATATGTCTCTTAATTCGACTTCTTGGGTACTTGATACCGGATGTGGATCTCATATCTGCAATTATTTGCAGGTGATGACAAGAAGCCGACGTCTTAGAGAGGGTGAGACCCCTTGAGGCTGGGCAATGGAGCAAAAGTTGCTGCAATAGCTATAGGAGATGTTTATTTATTGCTATCTTCAGATTTTAAGTTGTTATTGCGAAATGTTTTATTTGTTCCCGAATTAATTAAGAATATTATTTCTGTTTCTATGCTTGATAGTGATGGATATTCTTGTGTTTTTGCTAATTCGATTTGCAATATATACAAGAATGAATGTTTGATTGGAATTGGGGAACGCGAAAAAGATTTGTACACCTTAAAATTGAAACAAGTTCCAACTCGCGATGTCGAAACACATACAACAACAATTAAAAAGAAATACGATAGCTTAAACCCAGCACAACTTTGGCACGCTAGGCTAGGTCATATTTCCCTAAGAAGGATGAACAAGTTAGTTAGGAGTGACATGTTTGATTTGTCAGACATTAACTTCCTACCGACTTGTGAGTCTTGTCTCAAGGGAAAGATGACTAAACAACCCTTCAAGGGCAAGCCTGAACGTGCTCAAGGCCCATTGGATTTGATCCATACTGATGTGTGTGGCCCACTTAGCATTGGTACTAAGTACGGTCACACATACTTCATCACCTTTACCGATGATTACTCTAGGTATGGGTACTTGTACTTAATGAAGCACAAGTCTGAATTCTTTGAAAGGTTCAAAGAATTCAAGGCTGAAGTAGAAAAACAGTTAGGGAAAAGTATTAAAACACTTCGATCCGATAGAGGTGGTGAATACTTAAGTGCTGAGTTTCAAGACTATCTGAAAGAGAATTGGATTTTCTCGCAGTGGACCCCTCCGGCCACACCACAGCTCAATGGTATAGCGGAGCGTCGTAATCGAACCTTGATGGACATGGTTCGGTCTATGATGAGCTTCACTGAGCTTCCTACCTCGTTTTGGGGCTATGCGCTCGAAACGACGGTAATGTTGTTGAACAATGTCCACACCAAGGCAGTGGATAAGACTCCATATGAGATATGGATGGGCAAACCGCCCAAATACTCATACATGAGGATTTGGGGATGTCCTGCTTACGTGAAGCAGACAGTGGGAGATAAGCTGGATACTAGATCCATCTTATGCTACTTCATCGGGTATCCAAAGAATTCTATTGGATACTACTTCTACTATCCAAATGAAACAAAAGTGTTTGTTTCTAGGAATGCCACCTTTATGGAAAGGGATTTTCTACTTGATATAAAAGGCAAGATATTAGAACTCGAAGAGGTTCGAGAACCATCTGAAGTACCAAGTGAGTCTCCCGCACCTCAAGAGCTAGTACCAATAATGGTAGCACCTAGGAGATCCGAAAGGGTTTCTAGGGCTCCTGAAAGATATGGTTTCCTTTTTGAAGATGATCAGAGTGATCAAGTTGTTGGATGTGATCCAAGGACTTTCAAGGAGGTAATTTCCGATGCTGATTCTAATTTGTGGCTTGAAGCAATGCAGTCTGAGATTGACTCGATGCATGCGAACCAAGTTTGGACTCTTGTTAATCCTCCCGAAGGAATTGTTCCTATCGCATGTAAGTGGATATACAAGAGAAAACTTGGGCCTGATGGTAAGGTATTGACCTACAAGGCAAGACTGGTCGTGAAAGGTTACATTCAGAGGCAAGGTGTTGACTATGATGAAACCTTCTCACCAGTCGCAATGTTCAAGTCAATTAGAATCTTACTAGCCATAGCCGCATGGTACGACTATGAGATATGGCAAATGGATGTGAAAACTGCTTTCCTTAATGGGAACATTAAGGAAGAGATCTATATGACGCAGCCTGAGGGTTTCACATCTGTAGGAAGTGAGCATAAGGTATGCAAACTTCAGAGATCGATCTACGGTCTCAAACAATTATCGAGGAGTTGGAACCTGAGATTCGATGAAACAATTAAGGAATTTGGTTTCGTCAAGAATCCCGAGGAGCCATGTGTGTATAAGAAGGTAGTTAAAAGCGCTGTGACATTCCTTGTACTTTATGTTGATGACATTCTACTCATTGGGAATGATGTAGAATGTTGCAGTCAACTAAAGTATGGTTGTCTAGTAGATTCTCGATGAAGGACATGGGTGAAGCGTCCTATATTCTTGGAATACAGATCTATCGGGATAGATCGAAAAGGATGCTCGGACTCACCCAAGCTACCTACATCGATACCATACTTAAGCGGTTCTCTATGGAAGAGTCCAAGAGAGGACACCTACCTATGAGCCACGGGGTCACTCTATCTAAGTCTATGTGTCCAAAGACTGATGAGGAGATAGAGAGTATGACACGTGTGCCATATGCCTCGGCAATAGGTAGTATTATGTATGGCATGATCTCAACTAGACCGGATGTCGCATATGCTCTGAGTGTCACGAGCCGCTACCAGTCCAACCCCGGACAATTGCATTGGAAGGCTATGAAAGATATTCTTAAGTACTTGCGAAGGACTAAGAATATGTTCATGGTCTATGGGGGGGGGTCACTCTATCTAAGTCTATGTGTCCAAAGACTGATGAGGAGATAGAGAGTATGACACGTGTGCCATATGCCTCGGCAATAGGTAGTATTATGTATGGCATGATCTCAACTAGACCGGATGTCGCATATGCTCTGAGTGTCACGAGCCGCTACCAGTCCAACCCCGGACAATTGCATTGGAAGGCTATGAAAGATATTCTTAAGTACTTGCGAAGGACTAAGAATATGTTCATGGTCTATGGGGGTGGTGAACTGAAATTGGAAGGCTACACTGATTCCAGCTTCCAATGTGACGTGGATGATTCGAAGTCTACCTCTGGATTTGTATTCATGCTCAATGGTGGTGCTGTCTCTTGGAAGAGTTCCAAGCAAGACACCATCGCGGATTCAACCACTAAGGCTGAGTACATCGCAGCATCAGCTGCTGCTAAGGAGGCGGTTTGGATAAGAAATTTCGTCCAAGATTTGGGCGTCATTCCTGATGGAGTTGGTCCAGTCCCGGTGTACTACGACAACACGGGTGCCGTTACGCAATCAAAGGAGCCTAGGTCTCACCAAAGATCCAAACATATACTGAGGAAATACCACATAATCCGGGATATTGTGGCTAGAGGTGACATAGCAGTTGAGAGGGTCGCCTCTGCAGACAACATTGTTGATCCACTTACGAAGCCCTTTCCAGGCCTGTTATTTGAAAAACATCGCGAAACAATGGGACTACGTCTGATGAGTAGTTGGCTATAGGGCAAGTGGGAGATTGTTAGAGTAGATGCCCAACTAGCCAACTTGTGGCGTGTGGGTTTTATTGACTCTTGTGTACAACAATCTTTATATATTGTATTCGCATTTCTTTATGGCATTATTTATTTTCATTATGATTATAATGTTAACAATTGTGTTGGATAAAGACCTAGAATGCACCATAGTGTATGTTAGATGTGATAGTGGATATGATGGCTATCATGAAACACATCTAATAGTCACTGTGCATTCTGAACTCGTTCCTAGTCGATTGGGCCGTCAAAATGAGGATAAGGCCGCCCAAAATTGAGACTAGCATCTGCGATGTGAAATACCATGTTTCATTGGTAGGGAACATTGTGATGTTCTGAGCATGCAGATGGATAGTGACCTGGTGATCTATCGAACTACCCTCGTTCGGACTTTCCAAATGGTTACCATTTGTCGTGTGGATAAGTCCGAGGTCTTGGTTGTACTGATTAGTCCTCACTACTCGAAACGCCATTGAGACTCTACATGATAGGCGCCTCACTTTGACCCGTTTGCCGACTCACTTGGGGTCATTAGGCGGCGGGATTGGGTGAGGTCCCGATGCATGTAGGAGTCGATGCTTCGTTGTCGAGGATTCACCGCTCGCTCTCATGCGTGGATAATAGTGTATAAATCTCTGGCCAGAGTACTAGAAGTGTTTTAGGTAAATGGGTTTACCTAGTAACACTCGCGATGTCACTATTCGATCTCCAAGATGTATGCATAGTTATCGGATCTCTAGCGACTCTCGATTTACCAATGGTCTTTGATCTGATCGGGATATATGTGTTGAGGAAACTGAGTCGATCGGTCCGATCTGATCGTCGATCGGAGTTATGATGAAACCGTGGTGATTTAATTGAACCGGATGTTCATATGGACTTGGGCCTGACCCAAGTCTAGATGGGCCGGACCAAGCTCACTACAAGTCTATTAATTAAAGACTTAGGGCATTAATCACTACACTTGATCACTAACTAAAACCCTAGCCTCTAATCTCGGCCGCCCCCTCCTCTCCCTACCTCACGCCGCCGCCGACACCATCGTGCGCCGCCTTGTGCCGCCGCGCCACCGCCGTGTCCCGCCAGCGCCGTGATCGGACTTGTTCCGATCGTCTTGACGAGGAGAATCCGATCGTGCTAAAATCCGTCAGATCTTCTAGTACAGATTGACGGAGGAATCATATTTCCGGTCGTGTACCTGATTAGACGATCTACCGCCGGCCTACCTTTTGAAGTGCCGGTTTCCTTGTGAAATTGGTCGGAGCCAGGCGCCTAGACGCCAGCAAGGTAATGATTCAAACATCCTATGTATGGATTATATAATTGTATTGATGTATTGAACGCTTCTCGGGGCAAAAATTTTAAACTTCCGCTGTGCCCCCGGGAAACGGGATCCGGATCCGCCATTGTCGCCAAACAGTCACGAAGGCCGTGTTCAATCTTATGCAGTTTGGAGGAAATGCCACTTTGAGATTCATTGATCTGCTCCAATAGAATGACCTGAAAGTCAGCAAGAGCAGCAGAAAAATCGATAGAGACAGATGGTAGAGAGGACGCGGTAGCATCTAAATCTGTCGTATCAAAATGCAAAGAGGAAGAGCTGTCGGCAGAAGTTGAAGGGGATTGGCGCTGATCTAATGATAACTGTACACTTGGAGCAACTGAGACGATATTCTGAGAAATCTGTTCACTCCTAAAAGCTGTTCTATTCAACGCAATAGAAGATAGAAGATCTGTAATATCTGCGGTAGTCAATCTGCTGAACAAACTATATTGAATATAACTGTACAGAACTGAGAGAAACGAAGAGCAAACACTGTGGGCGGGCGAGAATCAAAACTCGAATCTGGTACAACAAACTCTAATGCTCTGCAAAAATTGAGTGAGCCAACTAGTAGAAGTCTTTTCGAAGCACAAAATTCGACAACCTCTAAACAAATATCAGCCCATCTCTTCGTCAATGTCTTAAAGAAATTATTCACTGGTGGGAGAGAGTCATCATATTGGCACTGGCGAGGAATTTCACTCGAGAGAATTGGCCTGGGAATTGTCACCCACCGATCAGCACACGGTTCTACTATCCAAGCACCATCAACCTTTAACATGGTTCTTATCCAGCAAGAAGAGCGAGTACTAGTGTTTGATCGGGCGATAACCGTGCCACGATCACGAATTTCGCCTTCAAAAACTCCGGAGCAACACGGCTTCTTCCATGAAAGACCATGGGCGCGTGCCTCCTTAGTCAATTCCTCCAAAATAAATAGGTGAAGATCTGAAAGCAAATCTATTACTCTGAGATCAACCGCTGAGGATCCTTGGCCAGGCACAAAATTGGACTTCCATGATTCCAAGAAATTCCGCACCAACACCTCTCTATATTTGAGCAAAATGTACAACTTCCGTTGAATAGCTAACTGGGGTGACTCTGTTTCTCCCCAGGACAAAACTTGCTCCTCTTTCTTATACATTTCCTCGATATTTATGGTTTCCAGTTTCTTCAAACTGAAAGAATTAAAGAATTGAGCTACTTCATCAATTACCTTGGCACGCAAAGCCACGAGCAAGTCAATATCTGCACAAATCAAGAAATAATGCTCCTGAGCTGGGTTTCCCTTCATTGGGTCTTTCTCCACCAGAATGGCCTTTCCTTTATTTATTTTTGCATATCTTCTTATCTCGGCTGCTGAAGTTTTGTCATCACCAAAAAGGACAAAATTGTTAGGACAAAATTTATTAGTTTTGGTGATAACAAAATAAGACAAGAATTTAACAGGAGATCACTTTCAGTCGACGTGGTGTATTTCAGCAGTTAGACTATTCGTTGGAATTCAGTTGATGGTTTGATTTCAGCAGGTGTGTTAGATTCGAACATAGGAATTTGAGTATTAGCGTGTTTTGCTAAGGATTGCAAACGACACCATTCGAGTAAGTTGGAACGACGTCGTTGGAGTGCACATTTATATTTCAGCAGTTGAATCAGTCAGGGTAATCAGCATAAATCGTTCTTGAAGAGAATCAGCAGTTGCATTAGAACATTCCGTTGGTGAATACAAAACGACAGCGTTTAGATAAGTTGATACGACAACGTTTTGCCCTCGTACCAGGAAATCAGTTGTTTGGCTTTACAAAGGACCAGTCGATTGAAAAACAGTCATGGGTCAGCAGTTGAATTCTTTCAAGTGTTTTTCCAGTCGCAGTATCATTAAAAACGATGATGGAGTTAGAGCTGGTTATCAAAGTAATTTCAGGCGCAAGTTTAAATTGATTCAAATATGATCGTATACTCAAAATAGAAAAGATCATCAGGATCGTACAATTGCCTGGAATTAAGGAGACAAGCTAGGTACTATTTTGGGTAAATAGTACGATGTACAGAGGCCGTTTTTCATTGTTTGCACAAATATGGAAATACGACAAATTGGCTCTGTCAATGGTAATTTTACTTTGTAGTGAAGCAGTAATTACGGCGTACTATTTTGACAGTGATTCAAACGGGATTTATTTTCCTTTGAAGCATTTATGACCGTTGCAATCAAAGCCTATAAATACCACGCAAAGCCACGAGCAAGTCAATATCTGCACAAATCAAGAAATAATGCTCCTGAGCTGGGTTGCCCTTCATTGGGTCTTTCTCCACCAGAATGGCCTTTCCTTTATTCTCAGCAGGGATTTTAGGAAGGCTGTTTAGAAACCAAGTCCTCTCATTAACCTATGGAATCTTTATCTCTTTACCCATTACGATCTTGGTGATTTCCATGCCAGCAGAGGGCAATGGAATGTCCAGCGGAATAGATAACAGAATATCTTCCAAAGACCTGGCCTCATCGTCATCAATGAATTCATCAGCTGACTTCTCCACTGGTTCCTCTGCCTTAATATCCTCGGAAGACTCATCATTTGTACCCATCAACTGTTCCCCAAAAGCTGTTATCTCCTGCTCACCCACTGTACTAACATCGGTGTCTCTAACCACTGGTAGATCCTGACTTTCGACCTCAATTTCCATGACATTCTCGAAATCACCATAAACTTTTTGTCAAATAATCTCTCAGTATCGCGATTAGCACGAATAAAAGGACGAACAAACCATGGGACTTCCTCATCAACTTTAGCTGCTGGGGAATCATCACCAACAGCCGTATCCTCATCCTGGTTCTCGTGACCAGCAATGGAAAGTTCTTCAGCAAAGGCGTTATCAAACCAGGTCTCCACCCTATCTTCCTTTGCAACGACTGGATCCTCGGTGACAGAGTCCAACTGATCAAGCACTTGTTGAATTATAATCTCTGGGTCATCAACATTTATCCTAGAAACCTCAACTGCTGGTTCTGCTGTCAACTGCTCATCAATCCTTTCAACACTTTCAATCTCTTCTGCTGGTCGATCAGCAGGAAACGCATCCACTGCTGCTGGTTGGTCAGCAGTATCATCAGCAGCAGGAGCGATAGAACCTTCAATCATTTGTATAGGCACTGCTTCCTGTGCCACGGCCATCAATTCCAAATTATCTTTTGACAAACTATCTTTCTTATTTGTTGTCCTCTTTCGTTTTGCTACCGGTACATCAGCAGGAACAGCCGCTGTGCATTTCTTAGGCTCTTTCGTCGCCTTAGGTGCAACATCAGCATCCTGTGCACCACTTTTGTCAATAATAGCAATGTACCGATGAACTGTCTTGTCTGTTATAATCTTCGAGGAGGGGAACTCCGATGCTTCTCCCAGTTCCAAGTTAGGAACATTTTCCAGTAGGAGACTGATCTGAATAGCAAAGCCCTTGGCTTGCTTCGTTCCAGAAGTAACCATCTTCTTCAAAATACCGAACAAAATACGGCCCCAATTCATTTTCAAGCTACAGACAACTGCGGTAATCAAAGAAAACTTTTCAACAGTTATCGCGTTGAAGGATCCTGACTTCACAGAAATTGACTTCGCCATGATATCGCACAGCAGACGGTAATGAATCTTCATTTGGCTTTTCAACCCTGATAAAATCACTGGCTCTCCCGACAAAGAAACGATGCTCTTAGCATCAAAAATTTTGTCCTTGGGCATTTCTGACACATCTGCCAAACCATCCACGGGCAGCTCAAACATCTCTGCAAACCATTCCTCAGAGATTTCTACCAACTGACCAGCCCCTGTACTGATTATTACCCCATCGCGAACTGACACGTTCTCAAATAAGTCAATCAAGGCAGTTTCATAGACGACTGCCGTACAACCCAGGAAGCCCTCAAGACCAGAGGCTATTAGAGCATGAAACATTGAAATCATACCTGGATCGTTCATTGCGAGAACAGATGCAAAGTCAATATGCTGAGTGTTGGAGTAGAATGAGGAGGCCATTTCGAGTAGTAGATGGTCGGAAAGTGCGCCTGAAAAAGTCTGGCAAGAGTATACGCAGAAAATACGAAAATACTTCGAGAGTAAGATATGCAAGGTAAGGGAAGATGAATAAGAAACGTTGAGTTATATTAGGGAAAACTAAAAGTTACTTGGAGAGAGAAAATATCGATGTGACGTTTGGCATGGTAACAACACGTGTCAACCATCCGTTAGCGCGTACACTGTTGAAAATGATTTGAAAAATTTTCAAACAATTTTGATCGTACGGTGTAAAATATTTTCCAAAATTTTAATCAAACAAAGTACAAAAAATAGATAGATTCGCGCCAATGCTATAAAGTCACAACTGCTGATTTAATATTGCGTTGAGGGTGGCAGGAGCTGGTCACATATAAGCATCAGCAGTATACATGCAACAACTGAGTATGTCCAGTCGTAGCATGTTCTGCTGACGTCACGCTTATCAAATCAGCTCCTGG
>KV018675.1:0-11511 GCA_001598015.1 Dorcoceras hygrometricum
TTCATTGTGTTGTATGATGATTAACCATTGCGTTGAGTAAAGACCTAAAATGCACTATAGTGTATGTTAGATGTGATAGTGGGTATGACGGCTATCATGAAACACATCTAATAGTCACAGTGTATTCTGAATTAGTTCCTAGTCGATTGGGCCGCCAAAATGAGGATAAGGTCGCTCGAGCTCGAGACTAGTATCTGCGATGCGAAGTACCATGTTTCATTGGTAGGGAACATTGTGATGTTCTGAGCATGCAGATAGATAGTGACCTGGTGATCTATCGAACTACCCTCGTTCGGACTTTTAAAGTGGTTACCATTTGTCGAGTGGAAAAGTTCGAGGTCTTGGTTGTACTGATAAGTCCTCACGACTCGAAACGTCATTGATACTCTACATGATAGGCATCTCACTTTGACCCGATTGCCGACTCACTTGGGGTCATTAGGCGGCGGGATTGGGTGAGACCCCGATGCATGTAGGAGTCGATGCATCGTTGTCGAGGATTCACCGCTCGCAGTCATGCATGGATATCCTATGCTATCTGAGGGGATAAAAGTGTATAAATCTCTGGCTAGAGTACTAGAAGTGTTTTAGGTAAATGGGTTTACCTAGTTACACTCGCGATGTCACTATTCGATCTCCAAGATGTATGCATAGCCATCGGATCTATAGCGACTCTCGATTTACCAATGGTCGTTGATCTGATCGGGATATATGGATTGAAAGGACCGTACTGTACGCTAACCACGACCAACTGGTTCTTGCAGGCACTATCAGTGATACCTAGGGGATCATGGGGCGATGTTGCTAGACGCTCTTACAATGATCCGATGGGCAAGTCCGGAATTGTGATTCCGGAGCCACAATGGTTGTGGGCCCACGGTAGCTGTATCCCTGAACCATTGAGGGTCACATAAGTACTGGATTCGAGATTCCCGCATCGATACTGAGCTCAATGTGTTGAGCTTGAGAAGAGGATTTTGGGGAGTGCGAATTCCTAAAAGTCAACAGGGGTCAAATCGTGATTTCCCGACGTTGAGGGGCAAAACGGTCATTTTGCACTGGGGTTCTGAAAAATGGTTTTTCAGATCATAGTATTCGGTTTTGGAAACTGAGTCGATCCGTCCGATCTGATCGGCGATCGGAGTTATGATGAAGTCACGGTGATAGGAAAGAACCGAATGTTCATCCGTTGGACCCGGGCCCGTTGGGCCGGTCCTAGTCTATCATAAGTCTACTTAATGTAGACTTAGGCTTCATAACTAACAATTCATTCATTAATCACAAACCCTAACCCTAGAAAAAAGCGCCGCCCCCTTCTCTCTCAAAAGCCGCCGCCGCCTTGCTTCGCCGGAATTTGTTCCAGCCAACTTGACGAGGAGAATCCGTCCGCGTTGATCTCGTCAGGCCTTCTAGTGCAGGCTGACGAAGGAGTCTCCCTTCCGGTCATGGACCTGATTGACGTAATCTACCGCCGCCTACCGTGAAGTGCCGGTTTCCTCGTGAAACTGGTCGGAGCCAGGCACGAGTTGCCAGCAAGGTAATCAACTAAAACACCATATGAATGGTTCATAGTTTGCATGTTTTGAATTGTATTGATCGTCTCCCGGCCAAAATTTTGTTCTTCCGCTGCCTCGCCGGGAGGCGGGATCCGGATCCGCCACGGTTCCCCAACAGGGATAAATTGGGAGAGTTTTTGTACTGCGTTTCGACAGGAGTACGTTCCGGAGTCCTATGTTAACGCCAGGGAGCGTGAGTTTGATAATTTGGTTCAGGGAACCATGTCTGTGGGAGAGTATGCTCGAATGTTTTCTTCTCTCCTTGCCAATGTTCCGCATGTATCTGGCCGTGAGAGGGCGAAGAGGAACAAGTTCTTGGAATGGCTGAATGAGGATTTGTATTCGTTGGTGTTGGAGAGTTCACCTACTAGCTATGCGGATGCGATGGACAATGTTATGGACATTGATGAAGGGTTGCAGAACAAGAGGTCTCGGGTTAGGCCACAAGTTTCTCAAGGTGTTTCTCCCATGGTTCAAGGGGTTCAACCTTTCCAATCGTCTCAATCCTCCCAGCAACCCCAACAGTCAGCCCAAAAATCAGGTCGCCACATGTTCAGGCCTCGTGGTCAGAAGTTTAAGAAGAAGTCGGGTTCTAGTTCTTCTAGTTCGGGCAGTTCGAGCAGTAGTAGTCCCAGGGCCATTTTCTATGGTCAGTGTGGAGGTAAGAATCCTTCGATGCAGTGTGTTGGAGTTCAGGGTGCTTGTAATAATTGCGGGCAGTATGGACATTTCGCGAGAGTGTGTCCTCTGGCTGGATCTCAGCACAACGTTTCCCCACCGCAGGGTCGTTCTGGCGGGTTGTCTCGATGTCGTTATTTCCCTGTTCAGCAGCAGATGATGGGAGAGACTCAGCACAGATCCTTCCAACAGCCTGGTCCTTCGCGTTTTGGACAGTCTTCCCAGCCTCATTTCTCTGGACCCCAGCAAGCCCAAGTGAATGCCATGACTAGGGAGCAAGAAGATGGCACGCCAGGAGGAGTGATCGCAGGTACTTGCTCTATTTTTTATTTTCCAGCACGTGTATTGTTTGATACTGGAGCATCACATTCTTTCATAGCTGATGCATTTGTTGTTGAGCATGGTTTGCATACCACTTCTTTGTGTGATGTTGTTTTCTGTTTTGTCTCCTACCGATGCGAGCCTATTCTCCCAATAGATTTTGTTGAATGGTATTCTTAGGTTTGGTGAGAACGTTTTGGTAGCGAATTTGATTCGGTTAGTTTTATGGGATTTTGATTGCATAGTGGGAATAGACGTGTTGTCTAGTTATAGGGCCACCGTGGATTGTTTCCATGGCGTTTTGCATTTTCGGCCCATGTTTGGCGAGAAATGGAATTTCTACGGCCACGGGATTCCCAATCAAAGATTCTGTTGATCTCTGCTATGGAGATGTTTGGCTTATTGTCATTGGATAACGCAGGGTTCATGATCTATGCGTTGGATGCATTTTCGACGTCGTGTGTGGAGCTTAGTGACATCCCTGCTGTTCGTAATTTCCCTGATGTGTTTCCTGAGGAGATTCCTGGTTTTCCTCCGAGGAGGGAGATTGACTTTAGCATCGAGTTAGTACATGGTACAGCTCCGATCTCGCGAACTCCGTATTGTTTGGCGCCAGCCGAGTTGAGAGAGCTTAAGGTACAACTGAGCGATGTGTTAGAGAATGGCTTTATTAGGCCAATTACGTCACCGTGGGGAGCTCTTATCTTGTTTGTGAAGAAGAAAGATGGTTCGATGAGGATGTGCATTGACTTTCGGCAACTGAATAAGGCCACAGTGAAGAATAAGTACCCTTTTCCGAGGATCAACGATTTATTCAGCCATATATTCTAAGATCGATCTACATTCGGGATACCATCAGTTGTTTATTCCTGAGAAAGATGTTGTGAAAACTGCGTTTAGAATGAGGTATGGGCATTGAGTGGTTACGCCTTTTGGTTTGACTAATGCCCCTGCAGTTTTCATGGATTTTATGAATCGGGTATTGCGAGAATTCATCGATCAGTTTGTGATAGTCTTCATTGATGATATTTTGGTGTATTCGAAGACTCCGATGCAACACAAAGAACACTTAAGGTTAGTTCTCCAAACACTTCGAGACTCGCAGTTGTATGCTAAGTTTTCTAAATGTGAGTTTTGGTTGGATAGAGTGGTATTTCTGGGTCATGTCATTTCAGCTGAAGGTATATCTGTTCATCCCAGTAAGGTGGAGGCTGTTGTGAACTGGGAGCGTCCCAAGTATGTCTCTGAGATTCGTAGCTTTTTGGGATTGGCTAGCTATTATCGTCGCTTCATTGAGAGATTTTCTATTAAAGCTAAGCCTATGACGCAGTTGACCCAGAAAGACAAGAGATTTGTTTGGACGGAGCAATATAAGAATAGCTTTCAATTGCTCAAGGAGAAGCTAACTTCAGCGCCTGTGTTAGCTTTACCTTCAGGTTCAGGAGGTTTTGTGGTGTGCTCTGATGCTTCGGTTAATGGATTGGATTGTGTTTTGATGCAGAATGGTCGAGTCATTGCGTATACTTCTCGTCACTTTGAAACCGCATGAGGCTCGATACCCAGTTCATGATTTGGAGTTGGCAGCAGTGGTCTTTGTTTTGAATATTTGGCGCCACTAACTGTATGAAGAACAGTTTGTGGTGTATACGGACCACAAGAGTCTTCAGTATCTTTACTCCCAGTCATATTTGAACACGAGACAGCGTAGATGGATGAAGCTGCTTAAAGATTTTGATTGCGAGATTCAGTATCAACCTGAGAAAGTGAATGTATTTGCTGATGCATTGAGCAGGAAAGCTCAAGTGTCGATGCTTGCATCGTTGCAGATTTCGAAAGTTCATGAGCATATGAGCACTACTAGTTATCGTTTCTACCATTATGTTGGGTGTCTTCTTTTCAAGTTGAGCCACAGATTGTTGTGAACATTAGGGTAGATCAGAGAACAGATCCATATATCCATGAGCTGAAGTTGAAGGCTTGAGATGGACAGCTGGAGGATTATTATGTCGCATCCGATGGTTGTTTGAGATTTCGTGGCAAGTTGGTAGTGCCAAATCTGATTGATCTGAAGGTAAGAGAAGCTCACTGTAGTAGAAATAGTGTACATCCTGGTGCAAGAAAGATGTATCATGCCTTGAAGCCACACTATTGGTGGGCATGTTTGAAGAGTGATGTTGCTGATTTTGTAGCCCGTTGTATGAATTTTCAACAAGTCAAGGCTGAAAGGATGAGACCTGGTGGTTTATTGCAGAGGTTAGAGGTGCCCCATTGGAATTGGGAGCATGTCGTGATGGATTGTGTTACCCATTTGCCTCGTTCCAGCTGAGGATGTGATGCTATTTGGGTATTTATTGATAGAATTTCGAAGTCACCTCACTTCATTCCCTACAATATGGCGTATTCCTTGAAGAAAATGGCAAAACTGTACATATATTTCGTGGTGCGATTGCACGGTGTGCCTATGACCATTGTTTTATATCGGGATCCAAGGTTTACTTCCAGATTTTGGAATAGTTTGCAAACAGCTTTGGGCACCAGATTGGCTATGAGTACAGCCTATCATCCCCAAACCGATGGTCGCGATTGCACGGTGTGCCTATGACCATTGTTTTATATCGGGATCCAAGGTTTACTTCCAGATTTTGGAATAGTTTGCAAACATCTTTGGGCACCAGATTGGCTATGAGTACAGCCTATCATCCCCAAACCGATGGTCAATCTGAGAGGACTATCTAGACTTTGGGGATATGTTGCGAGCTGTTGTTATGGATTTTTGTGGTAGCTGGCAAGATTCGTTATCTTTGGTGGATTTCTCTTACAATAACAGCTACCAGGTCACGATTGGAATGGAAACATTCGAAGCATTGTATGATAGGAAGTGCAGATCGCCAGTATGTTGGGAAGAAGTGGGGGAGAAGCAGCTATCGTCTCCAAAATTTGTGCAGCAGATGAGAGAGCAAGTTGATCTGATTAGACAACGTATGAAAGCTGCACAAGATCGCCAAGCTAGTTATGCGAACAGGAGGCGTAGGTCATTAGAATTTCAGGTTGGTGATCTGGTGTTCTTGAAAGTTTCTCCTTTTAGAAGTGTTATGAGCTTTTGTCTCAAGGGAAATTAGCTCCTCGTTATGTTGGACCTTATGAGATTGTTGGAGGATCGGACCTTTGGCTTATCGTCTGTTGTTGCCACCAGAGTTGTCCTCATTGCATTATGTGTTTCATGTGTCTATGTTGAGGAAGTATGAGCCAGATCCTTTGCATGTGCTAAGAACTGACGAGGTAGAGCTAGATCGAACGCTAAGTTATGTTGAGTATCCCTTGAAGATCCTGAACAGGAAGGAGAAGCATCTCGTGAACAAGACCATTCCTTTGGTGATGGTCCAGTGGAGCAAGCATGGTAGGGAATAAGCTACGTGGGAGTTAGAGGAGAAGATGCAATGTGAATGGCCTCATCTGTTTGAGTAGATCTTGCATTTACTCCAGTAGCTAGATTGCTTGTTATTGATTTTCCAGTATTGGTTGTGTAGAGGTTTTGTTCTCAGTTCTGGAGTTGTTGTTTGATTTTGAGGACGAAATCTTATTTTCAGTGGGGGAGGAATGTGAGACCCGAAATATTTGTGGAGAAATTGAATTAATTAATCGGGTTTTGTATAGACCAGATCTGGCGTGAGCACATCTGGGATGGATCATCTTTGAGCTGGTATGCTTGGTGAGCGTATCGGGTCTGTATGCGTGTTTTTAGAGCAGCTTTGGACTTGTGGAGAGTTCTGCGGATATTAGTCAGATTTTAGAGTTGGTCATCGCTGGTTAATAGTAATCGGGACTGGTGGTGAAATCTGGTTGTCGCAAACTATGCTGGGAAAGCTAGTTGATTCTCTGAGCGGGTACCAGAGCGACGTCGTTTGGGATAAACCAGACTTGAGGTGCACGAGTGGTTAGTAAGGCATGGACCGGTCCGGTTCATAGTTCGAGTAGTACTGTGTAGACCGGTGCGGGTTACGGTGTTCAGATTTGATCGGGTTCGTGTGTGAGATTTGGGTGCTCTGGCTTGGAGCAATGTGACGCCGTTTAGCGATATCAGATTTGGTGCTAGCGGGATTACGTGTACTAGTTGGGAGAATGGACTTCTGTGCGACGTCGTTTGGAGGAGTCCCATGTCTGTTTTGGCGTAGAGTCCAGATCTTGAGTAGTACTCAGATCTGAGTTGGTGTCAGCTGTGAGCCTCGAGATTTGTCGGTGGCTACTGTTCATCATATTTGAGCAGATTTGAGTTATTTAACAGAGGACTTTGACCATTCATACGCCATATCTTTTCCCGACACTTAGAAATATTTCCCGTAACTTTACTCTGTCACGATACCCTAGTTACTGTTCATCGAACCTTATCTTCTCCGATTGTCGGCTATAGACAACTCCGATTGAAGCAAGAGTGGTAGCGCTAGACTCCTCTTGCCAAGACGCTTCTCCCTATACCTCTTTCAAAGACTTGGGTTAGCTCGAAGAGCATCGCGAGGAAGCTACCTTGTGTAGTCTGTTAGCATTTCGGCCGATAGGTTCTTTCGTTCAGGTAATGCATTGAGTAAGTGCTAGATCCTCCCTTATGCTCCGTTTACAGCCATCTGTTGTGCTAAAAGGGTAGGATAGAGCTGGTTGAGCTCGTATCTCCCAGTTAGAGTTTCTGTGGTTTGCGTCCATGAGCTAGTTGTTGTTATGGGCTTACCAGGTTTCAGATCTGAGTGCTCGGGAATTCGGTTGTGGTAATTGTAGCACAGAAGTTAAGGTACGGATGTGAGCTTGTATTACAGCTTTGGGATGAGCATGGATATTTATGTGTGCTTGCTGTGTATGCTCCTGTGCTGTTATTTCTTGCTTCCGTTCTTTGTTGATTATAGCAAGATGTTGTATTGTGCATACACGCATTTTCTCATGTTGTGCTCTTCCTGTCAGCTGTTGTTGTTGTGCTAACCGTGTGTACCAGGATGCCTTGTTGAGGACGAGCGGCAATATCGTGCTCCTCATCTCCCTGCTAGGTATATTGTTAGCCGCTATGAGACAAGTGGATAGCTACCATGCTCTCATGAGCTGGGCAACAACAGGTTGAGTAATCGGTTATGCTTCTGGTACAGTGTGTTGAGACGAGTGGATAGCTACCATGATCTCACGCACGTTGTGGCCACATCTGTTTCGATCGATGTCAGCTTTGAGTTGTTCTTGAGCTCCGTTGGCTTCCTGGATAAGATGTAGTATTCTGCCTTTGTATTCAGGTGACCCCATGCATAGCATCTGCATTTATATCTGTTGCTATCTATTAGCTTTTTTTCAGTTGCTCTCCATTACGGGGTTTGACCACATGTCCCTCTGGGGCTGGATTGTTTGGTTGTTTGGTGTTGTACATGTTACCCAGGTTTCTCAGCTGGTCGTAGAGATGACTCAGCTGGTGGTGCCCCGAGAGGTGGATAGAGTGTCCCATTTATGTATATAGTTATATTAAGCAGTAGAGCTGTCTCCGAGGAATACCCTGTGAGGATGTGATGTTCTATTGCTGAATTGGGGTTTATCCTGTTAGGGAGTCACTCTATGCTTGTATTGATGTTTGTTTGTTGATTTGGTTTTCGGTTATTGTAAAACCAATATTTTGAGTATCAGTGTATTTTTTAATTATATTTTCTAAGTCAGGCCAAAGCGAAAAATTTTTAGCCACTTTTAAATGCTTCCGAGGTTGTTAATTGCGTGGTTAAACTCTGTGTTGTGCACCGTGCCTGACAAGTTCATTCACCCCTACCCCTCTGAACTCCCGAGCTTGTTTTTTTATCCTAACAATCTCTATCAGATACTATCAACATCGACACTCCATGCAATCTAACCACATGGTCAATGTACAATCTCGCCATTTTCTTCATAGAACATCTTACATCATAGGGAATGAAGATGGCTGGCTTGTAAAGTCTGTCAATCACCACCCAAATCTCATCACAGCCACTGTTCGAACGAGGTAAGTGGGTCACAAAATTCATAGCAATGTGCTCCCAATTCCACTGAGGCACCTCTAAACTTTACAGCAATCCTCCAAGTCTCATCCTCTCGGCCTTGACCTGTTGCCAATTCAAGCATCGTGCTAAAAGTGTAGAAATATCATTTTTCATGCCTTCCCACCAATAGTGAGATCTCAAGGCATGATACATCTTCTTCTCGCCCGGATGCACACTGTAACGACTACAAGATGTCAGCATCGGTGGCTGATCCTTCCTACCAAAGGATCGGCCACTAAGTTCATTCGCTCAGGCTGATACTGAATCTCACAGTCAAAATCCTTGAGTAATTCCATCCAACAACGCTGCCTCATGTTCAAGTCTGACTGAGTGAATACATACTTCAAGCTCTTGTGATCGGTATACACCACAAATTTCTCACCATACAGATAGTGATGCCAAATCTTCAAATAAAAAACAATGGCTACCAACTCCAAATCGTGAACGGAATATCTGGTCTCATGGGGTTTCAACTGTCAAGACACATAGGCTCACTCACCCGTTCTGCATCAACACGCAACCCAAACCACTCATAGAAGCATCGAAGAACAATACAAAACCTCCAGAACCGAAGGTAAAGCCAACATATGAGCAATAATCAACTTCTCCTTGAGCAAAAGAAAACTAGACTCACACTCGTCTATCCAGATAAATAACCTATCTTTCTGGGTCAACTGCGTCATTGGCCTGGCTATTGAAGAAAATCCCTCGATGAAACGTCTATAATAGCCAGCGAAACCCTAGAAACTGTGGATCTCAGAAACATTTCTAGGTCTCTCCCAGTCAGTAACTGCTTAAATCTTACTAGGATCCACCGAAATACCCTGCCAAGAAATGACATGACCCAAAAAATCACCCTGTCCGGCCAAAATTCACACGTTGTGAACTTTACATACAGCTGCGAGTTCCTAAATGTCTGCAACACTAACCTCAAATGCTCCTTATGCTCTTTTCTGTTAATCGAGTACACAAGAATGTCGTCGATGAAGAAAATAACAAAGCGATCAATATACTCACTAAAGACGCGGTTCATCAAATCCATGAAGACAGCAGGGGAATTCGTCAATCCAAACGGCATCACAAGGAACTCATAATTCCCGTATCTAGTCCGAAACATTGTCTTTGCTACATCGGCATCTCTAATTCGCAACTGGTGGTACCCAGATCGCAGATCAATCTTAGAGTATACTGCTGATCCCTGCAGCTGATCAAACAGACCATCAACCCTCGGTATTCCAGGGGGACCCTATGAAAATTTAGAAATCCAACGTTGGTACTTATTCTTCACTTTCTCTTTGTTCAGCTGCCAAAAGTCTACACATTCTCATAGATCCATCCTTCTTCTTCACAAAGAGGATCGGAGCTCCCCAAGGCGACATACTCGGCCTAATGAAGCCCTTCCCTAAAAGATCACACAAATGGTCCTTAAGTTCCCTCAGCTCAGCTGGCGCCAACCGATATGGAGCTCTAGAAATCGGGGCGGTTCTTGGCACCAACTCAATGCTAAAATCAATCTCCCTTCTCGGAGGAAAACCAGGAATCTCATTCGAAAAACATCTGGAACTCTCGGACAATCGGGATATCACTCACTTCCAATCTAGGTTCAAGGGTTACATCCAGGGCATAAATCATGAACCCTGAGTTCTCCAATGATAACAGACTAAACATCTCCATGGCTGACACTGGTGGAATCTTAGACCGTGAATCTGCATCGGACAATCGGGATATCACTCACTTCCAATCGAGGTTCAGGGGTTACATCCAGGGCATAAATCATGAACCCTGAGTTCTCCAATGATAACAGACTAAACATCTCCATGGCTGACACTGGTGGAATCTTAGACCGTGAATCTGCATCGTAAAAATCCCACTTCTCACCAGATTTTGGTCTAAACCTCACCACACCATGAAAACAATCAACTGTAACTCTATAACTGGACAACACATACATACCCAAGATACATTCGAAAGCTCTAATCTAAACTTTTCACCAGTAAATTTTGATCGAATCTAACCACGCAATCCAAAACCACCTCACGGGACAGCGAACTTCACACCAGCAGGGGTAGAAACAGATACAACATCACACAGTGGGGTAGAAGTCAACCCACACTCATACACAAACAAATCAGATATATAAGAGTGCGATGCTCCAGTATCAAACAAAACTCGGGCAGGAAAAACAAAGATACAGCAAGTACCTACGATAACTCCTCCAGGTATATCATCAGCTTGCTCCCGAGTCAAGTCATTCACCTGGGCTTGTTGAGTTCCCGGAAACTGATTTCTAGAAGATTCTTCAAATCTAGACGTTTCCCGTGGTTGAAATCCTGATCGCTAGGACGGGACAGGAGGTTGCGGTCTCTGTGAAGAACCACCAGTTGATCCCTGCTGCGATTGTTAGAGTAGATGCCCAACTAGCCAACTTGTGGCGTGTGGGTTTATAGACTCTTGAATATGACAATCTTTATATATGATATTCGCATTTATCCATATGGCATTCTTTACTTTCATTGTGTGTATAATGAATTACAATTGCGTTGAGTAAAGACCTAGAATACACTAAAGTGTATGTTAGATGTGATAGTGGGTATGACGGCTATCATTAAACACATCTAATAGTCACTGTGTATTCTGAACATGTTCCTAATCGATTGGGCCGTCAAAATGAGGATAAGGCCGCCCGAGTTCGAGACTAGTATCTGCGATGCGAAGTACCATGTTTCATTGGTAGGGAACATTGTGATGTTCTGAGCATGCAGATAGATAGTGACCTTGTGATCTATCGAACTACCCTCCTTCGGACTTTCCAAGTGGTTACCATTTGTCGAGTGGATAAGTCCGAGGTCTTGGTTGTACTGATTAGTCCTCACGACTCGAAACGTCATTGAGACACTACATGATAGGCGTCTCACTTTGACCCGTTT
>KV018681.1:0-11123 GCA_001598015.1 Dorcoceras hygrometricum
CTTATGAACAAACAAGCGTAAACATAAGTATGAAATCTAAGTTAAGTACGAAAGCATACAACATAACTCAATCCTGGAAACATTTTCTGTAAACATTCTTAAGAGCTGTGATTAAAATCACATTCGTGCTCTTCATTCATTTTCTGGAAAATTATGACAATACTTTAAACATTTGGCCCATTTCGTTTGATCAAACTCCTGATATCAGTCTTAGCACTATGGCTCATGGTTGAAGGGGTATACAGATCCGTCGACCTGTAATCCTAATCCTTCCTAGTTAAAAGGGCACACGGTTCGTCAGCCGCGCGCTCACCTTTTCATTAGGGACCCTTTTCATTGTCATAACTTAAAACATTTCATAAAACATTGTTCTGCTCTTCCTTTCTCTCGTGCAAACTGTTTTCTTTATTTTGTTCAAGTTACTGGTTTTTGTTTATCAAATGATATTCTGAAACTGTAAAGAATTCCATTATAAAGCTTGCGAAGATGAAAACTGAATAACTTAGCTAATTGAATCTGTCAGATAAGTCAAAAGATTCATTTGAACTGATTCAGAATTGAAAAGAGAATCAAATTCTGAAATCTCGATATCTGCTGATGAAAACTGAAGAATGAACAGTAACCAGCTGAAGTGAATAGTACCAGTCGCAAGATTTAGGAATCAGTCGCAAGACTTGAATCCAGTCGCGAGATCTTTTAAACAATTGTAAAGTGAAACGATGTCGTTCGCATAAACCAGTCGCTACACCAGTCGCTACTGCTGAATTTTGAAAGGTGACGCAACTGCTGAAATTTGACAATAAAACGCATCTGCTGATTTTATAAAGCATCTGCTGGATTTGCAAAAGTCTGCGTGCCTATTTGCAGGAGCTTTAGGTAACCAAGCTGGGCAGAGTGGAAGTTCAGCTGGTCGATCCCCTCATCCCTGAGTCCCAGTTTACTTATGATATGTATTGAACCGGGGGATGCCCCGTGTTTTATTGTATTTGGGGGATCTGTATTTTGAATTGAATTATGTGGTTGCTTGTGGTATGAGTTTGATTTAACTTATATTTTGAATATCGAATATTTTGAATGTATGATTTGAAGTTCAGGCCATTGTATTTCGAAAAATTTTTAAGCCCTGATTTTAAGCTTCCGTGATTATGCGCTTATTATGTGTTAATTGTTCTAATTAGCACGGGGCCTCATACCGCCTGTTTCCTTGAAAATGCTTTGAAAAGATTTTTGTTCGGCTTCTTGAGAGCGAGCACCGCTTAGTATGATTTGATTTGAAAGTAATGATGCATGAAGCAGCTTAAGATTCTATTTATATGATTTACAATGACTAAGGAAAACAAACACGTTATATCAATATGCCAAACTTTATAAGAAGCGTGCCCTGTTTCTTGTTTAAAACAAAAGATGTGCATGGAAACCGAGAATTTTAGTTAAATAAAGGATCCACTTGGTTTGCAGAAGTCACTAAATACTTACTGTACTTGAATTCTAACATTTGAATATCAATCCAAAATAAAATAAAGATTGATCATAGCATAGATAGCAATATTCAAGAATCGAATTGTAATAGCAATGTAATCCCTCAATCTCATATCTTTCTAATTGTGGACCTCTAAATGATCTGTCGTTACAGAAACAGACAACGAATAAGATAGGAAAGAAAACAGAGAGAGCAAAGTAGTCGATGATCAGATCAAAGGTGCTCAAAGCCCTTTTAAGAACAGCTATTACATCTCTCTCTAGTTTTATTTTTCTCAATTTAGATCGCGTGCGATCTCTTTCATATGCAGCACGCGATCGTTTTTCAATCCTATCATAAATATTGGAATAAATCCAATACACGATATAATATATAAGGTACATATGCTTATTGATCCAGGACACTCACAAAGGAACTTAAACAGTCACTCAATTGGTCACATATCACACACTGGTGACCAAGAAAATCGAGGTGCATATTGAAGTAAATCCAGTACATGATACAAGATATAAGGTACATATGTATATTGATCCAGGACACTTACAAAGAAACTTAAACAGTCACTCAATTGGTCACATATCACACACTGATGACCAAGAAAATCGAGGTACATAATGAAGTAAATCCAGTACACGATAAAAGATATAAGGTACATATGGATATTGATCCAGGGCACTCACAAAGCAACTTAAACAGTCACTCAATTGGTCACGTATCACACACTGGTGATCAAGAAAATCGAGGTACATATTGAAATAAATCCAATACACGAGATATATGGTACATATGCATATTTATCCAAGACACTCACAAAGAAACTTAAAAAACCACTCAATTGGTCATAGAAAAGCTTGTAGGGTCACTAATTTGTCACATAATAAAAGTAACATCGAGTTATTTTTAATGACATACCTGATAGGTTAATAGAGGAAACAATTGGACACACACATATATATAAGCAGGAGAATGTACATAGTATGTCTAGAATAAATATCTTCCTAAAAAGTAGATACCAAAATTAAAAGTATACAATAATGTATTTAGTTGCTAGTGTTAATGCAACTAACATCATAATATTGTTAGTTAGGGAGCTCACATTGATGAAATTAAGCATATATTACCACGTATCGAGCACACATTCGATGATATTCTCATATATCGAGCACACATCTGGTAAAATGGACCATCTACATGAGAATATATGCTTAATTTCATCAAATACGTACTCGGTGAGATTAAAAATATATATACTTGACCCAACGTAATTTCATAGAATTCGTACTGGATACAACATTAAAGATGCTCCATTTATACCAGATGTGGGCTCGATACATGGGAATATATGCTTAATTTCATCAAATGTTTACTTGATGATAATAAAAATATATATGGGAATATATGCTTAATTTCACCAATGTGTGCTCTCTAACTAACAATATTATAATGTTAGTTGCATTAACACTAGCAACTAAATACATTATTGTATGTTTTTAATTTTGGTATCTGTTAAGATAAAATTTATAAGTTTTGGTGATAACACAAATAAGACAAAGAACTGAATATAAGCTATCAGATCTGGTATATAAGTTTATCATATTTGGACTAAGTAATCGGGTTAAGGATTTAATCGATTAGGCGTTTACAACGATTCAGATCCGAGAGATTCATTCAGAGGTTTACGTATCAGATTCAGTATAGAGGTTTGTATCCAGATCAGAGTGTATCAGTTCAGAGGCTTCGTTAACAGATCAGATCAGAATCATTCAGCTCAGAGACTCAATTCAGTACAAAATCTATTTGGGTCAGAGATTATTCTACAGATCAGATCAGACCAGAGGTTTCTAAGGTACAACACAGAGAGGTATTTTAGTTCAGATCTCATCATGTTATTTGTAGAGAGCTTTCAGATCATACGAAGATTCAGATAATGAGAGAGAAAAAGGGATATATTTGTAAAGGAGAAAGATCGTGAAGCTTATATTTTCGAAACAGCGTGGAGCAGGTTTTAGCTCAGAGCTTAACAGATTTCAGATCTCAGCTTCAGATCTTATCAGCTATGTGTCCTAGATGATTCAACGATCAGGATTGAATCAAATAAAGCCTATAAGACAAATTGGATGAAAGAGATTCAAGATCAGAGCTATTTAGAGTATATTCTACAGGACGCAGAGTTGGTACAGTCGATGTTTTGGTATAAAATTCAACTAAGCTCTGACAACAACAGACAAACCTCAACTCAGCATTAATGGTGCAATTAATGCTCGATACGATGAAGTATGGTTTGTGTCTACTGGATCATTAAATGACCGTTGAAGATGGATGTTATAAATACCTGAAGAGATTCAAGCGAGAAATATATATGTCGATTACAATCTCTCATCTCTCTGTCTCTCTTGCGATTTACGGGATAAAAATATTTCAAGTCTCAATCCATTCGATATCCAAGCTTTAAAGTCTCGAAGAACAATCTTTTAAGGCTTTTGATCAGAAATAATCTTCGAGAGTTACTTCTGGTTTACATTAGTAAACTGTTCTTATTGTTCAAGAAACCAGAAGTTTACATACTCTGTTTGCGTTGTATTCATTGATAAATTCAGATCAGAGTCTCTAAATAACTTGCTATTTCTAGCAGTTCGAAAATACGTTTGTTTGTAATCAGCAGAGGAGTCTGCGTTAGATTTGATTGCTACGAGTTCACTTGTAACGCCTAGAAATTCCTGAATACGAAGAAATGAGTGCATGACTAGGGGGAAAATAACTTTCGATGATTACATGTCATTTTATGTGATTTATTTATGATTTTTATGTTGCATGAGTATGCATGTCATGTTTTCAGCCTGTTTTGAGTTACGGACGCGTGGACGAGACTTAGGGACGACCGAGATGAGAAAATATTTAAAATTTTTAAGTTCTTAGATTTTTAAGAATAAATTACTTTTTTTAAGGCAAATTTTCGAAAATTGTGGTTTTTATTATTATTTTGGAGGGGAACCCGTTTTTCGCCTATACCCCGTTTTAATGGATTTCAAAGTGTTTTAAAATTTGAGGAGACTTTGATTTCAAAAATTATATATTTCTAAAGCCAAGTTACAAATTTTAATTAGCATTTACAATTAAGTGGAGGGGCAAACATGTCAAATTCCTTTTTCTTTTCTTAATTAAACATTAGGGGTCAATTTTGTCACCCTCACTTTTTCATAACACAAAAATCATTCAACCCTAGCCTCCACCCCCTAGAGCCGTCCCCTCCTCCTCCATCCCTCCCTCAAAGCTTCGAAAATTTCAAGAAACTTGGTGATCCAAAGGCGGTCCGGTCCCGATCTCGTGTCCTCTACGTCGATAACTCGTAGATCTCAATTTTCTCCAAGCCAGGCATGAAATATCCATTCTTTTACTCACCATTTAAGCCATAGTAAACTGTTTTTCAATGTTTAATGCATGAGTTGTATGTGGTTTAATTAGATCTATGCTTAATTGTTAAAGATCCATGCATGACTCACCCTTTTTCACCATGTTTCAATCGGTTAATGCATTGTCTCGATCGAGAAAGGTCTCAAAGGGCCGTGGCTCGGTCCTAGTGGATTCATGGTGGTCCAAGTCACGATAGGAAGGTGTCTAAATGGGTCGGTCGAGCCAAGGAGATGTGAGGAATCACACCACCGAGCGGCAGGCAGCAGTGCCCGTCTCACGCTTCGTTCGAACCATGCGACGCATGGTTTGGGCCAGGGCTGGTCAGGTCGGGACCGAATGGACCTGGGGTGGTCCAGCCGACTGGGCTTCGGCTAGGGCGGCCGGAGCTGGGCGGCCGAGAGCCAAGAGTAGCGGCTGGTCGTGGAGGCTTGCATGGAGGCGTGTGTGTGTGTGTTGCTAGGGTTGTGTGTGTGGGTTTGGGTCGGTTCAATTGGACCGATTGGTTTGGTTCGGTTTGTATCGGGTCAGTTAGTGAGTCTCGAGTCAAAATATTTTAAAGTTGGTCCAAGTTATTTTAAGTTGGGACGACCGTTTATTTTAGTTTTAAGTCAAAGGTCCAATTTAAAGAAATTAGTTAAATGTTTAAAATTGAGTCAAAATTTTAAGTCAATTGGACTTAATGTCTATTTTAAGTTTTTAGTCAAAATGGGAGTCTTGGGATTTTTAATTAAGTCAAAATTTATCATGTGATTTTAATTTGGTCTAAATTGGTCATTTGGGTCAAAATTGATCAATTTATTTTAAAGTCAAAATTGGTAAAGTTATTCTAAGTCAAAATTGATTTTTTGAAATTAGTCAAAATTGGTTTTAAGATTTTAAAGTCAAAATTGGATTTTTTAATTGATGTTAAAATTGATCATGTGATTTATAATTAAGTCAAAATTTGGACTGTGTTAGGAATTTAAAAATGAATTCTTCTAAGTCATGAGCTAAGTCAATTATAATATTAAGTTTAGAAATAGTGGGCCAGACTCCTGAACCAATCCTTGACCAAAGTAGAATATGCAGAAGCCCGTGAATGTATATTTAATTATATATGTAGTATCATACGCACGTAAATGTTTTAAAGCAAAAAATTAAATATGCATTGACGGGCTAAGCTTTTAAATTGCATGATTTTATGAAATGCACGCATCACAAAATGTTTTATGAAATGTTAAAGGCATGTTTGAAAAGAAAAATGGAGGGATTGAAGTGACTTGTTGCAATGCGATGATGAGCAGATCCGGGATACCGGGCCCGGTGAACCTCTGTTAATGTATAATGATAGATGATGAGCGGATCTGGGATACCGGGCCCAATGAACCTCTGTTAATGTATATGATGATGATTTAGGTTGGGTAAAACCGGCCGCCACGTGCATTGGTTTTAGATTGATCAATCGAACATGATCCACACTTCATGGATACGACTCACACGTCTTCATGTGTATGTTATGTTATGCCTTATGTATGTTATATGTATGCTATGCTATGAAATGTACGAACAAGGTTTTTATCATTCATGCATTCACATTTTAATGTCATTTTATTACAAGTATGTGCCTGCATGCGACTTTATTAATATGTACTTGTTATTTTAAAAGATAGAGCATGATGAGCCTCTAGGCTCACTAGGTTTAAATGGTGCAGGTGATGACCTGTAGAGTATGTCCCGACTGGCGATGAGGACCTCTGAGAGTCCGCTGCAGCAGCGCCCCGTGACGGCATTGATGTTATCTTTGTTATGATACTCTTTTTAAATATTGGCTTTTAATGTGTTCATTTTCAGTACGTTTACTCAGACTGATGTTTAAATTGTATGGATGGTTTAAAATTTTGAAATATTTATTTTATTTATGTTTAAAGGGATGGTTTCGAAAATATTTTAAAAAGGGAACGAGCCATGCTTTTAGTTTAATTATTCCGCAAATGTTTTGAAAAAAAATTTCTAGAGTACGGTTCGTTTCAGTTGGTATCAGAGCGGTGGTTCTGGTGGGGTACTAGCCTGCTGCGTGGTGCTCGGAAGTTGCACTACCAGTCTATGAGTTTTACTGTTTTATGATTTATGTTTATAATCGCATGCTGCATGTTTTATTCTGCATGAGTTTTGGCCTTAGAATTTTAACAATTAGACGCTTAGTCATGCACTTAGATTTACCTGATAAGGTTTTGGTATACCAGAATGCATACCAGACGTGATAGGACACATCAGGATGATTCTACTCCTCCTCCTCCTCCCCCACCACCTCAGTTGACACCATACAAGAGGGCTAGTGTGGATATGCTAGCCGGGATTACCAGACTTTTGTAGTGTCAGTGAGTGACCCGGGAAGTCGCATGAGGAGGGCGTGGCTGAGAGGTTCCCCAAACAGGGCCCTAAGGAGTTTTCAGGGACTAACGATCCGCTAGTTGCTGAGTAAAGCACTGCTAGGAGATTCTATGCCTTAGTTGCTGAATTTAGATAAGTAAGAGCTATTAGATTTTTAGAACTTGCCTGAGAACTTAGACGGATAGGACTAGCGAACTTAGAAACATGATAGATATCCAAAACTATTTAATGGAATCTAGTTTGACCGTAAACGCGTATATGTGTGACGTTTCTGTTTCAGGCGAGATTTGTGTGCTAGGTGTCACTACCCTCGCCTTGCTAGACTCAGGGGCAACCCATCATTTATTTCGAGTGCGTTCACATAGAGAATGAGGATTATTCCGGAGAGCTTGGGAGTAGCTCTCGCCGTGACGGTTCCGTCAGGAGAGGAGTTGACGACGACCAGCGTTTTGCAGGGACTTACGATGTTGTTCCAGGATCATGTGGTCAAAGCAGACTTGGTCGTTTTTCCGATGTCAGGATTTGACCTCATCATAGGTATGGATTGGTTGATGGAGTTTGGAGCGGTGATCGATTTCCAGCGAAGGTCAGTGACGATCAGGCCACCAGGGCAGGAGAACTTCCTATTTGAGGCAGCACGGAGACCACGAAAGCCCAGATTCATATCGTTTCTACATGACATGAAGCTAGTTGAGCTCGGATGTCAGGAATTCTTGGACAGTGTTACCGCTACAGGAGATACAGAAGCCCTTCACTGTCTGATGTGGAGGTAGTCAGAGATTTTGCAGATGCCTTCCCTGATGATGTAGTGGGAGTTCCACCGGAGCGAGATGTGGAGTTTTCTATTGAGCTGATTCCAGGTTCAGTGCCTGTAATACCCAGAATCATTAAGAAGAGGATTAGTCGAGTAATTTCGACATTTACGAATTAATGAAGCTTGATTATGAGTTCGGATTTCTTCTGGAAGTGTTGGGTGATTCAGAAACTGTGTATCGTTATATTTTGCTAAGTAAGCCAGACGAAGTAACCAGGCGAAGCGATTTGATAAAATCAGCAGCAGGTTACTGTAGTTCACGACTGGTGGAATTTTGAAATTCAGTTGAAGCGTTAGTGTTGATTTCAGCTGGAAACAGACGCGCGAGTAGAAGGGTCAATGAGAAAGCGCCACGTGTTAAGTTACTGTTACGCACAAGGAATCAGCAGCAAGAGTTTCGTACATAACCTGCTGATTTTGATGGATACCTGCTGATTGATAATGTATCGGCTGGATGACGTAGGTGCGACGTCGTCGTTTTTGATATTTAACGCAACCAGTCGAGGGGAAAATAATTCCAGCTGAGAGAATAAATACGACAGCGTTTTGACTTATGACTATGAGACTTGATGCGATATCGTTTAGCAACCAGACGAGGAATTGGAAATCAGTCGAGAGATTTTGGTATCTGCTGGTTATCCAGTCGAGGGATCAATGCGACACCGTTTTGATTATAAACAGGAGATGTTGATACGATACCGTTTCGACTATTATTGCGAAATAAGCTGTTAGAATAGAAGTGCGACCAGCTGCTGGTTCTTTTAAGTGAAGAGTGAATTCGAAATGCTGAGAACATCTCGACTACAGATATCGGACTTTGATTCTGTGAAGTTCTCAGGAAGTGAAGAACAGAGTTTAAGAACACTGCCTGAAGCATTTTGAAAACAGAGGAACAAAGGTATAATCTGACAGAAGAGTCAGGAACTAGATTACTCGAGAATGATATTTCTTGAGTATTCCGCTGAAATCACATACATATATGATTACTGTTCTTGATTTAGAACTTGAATTATGTGTGTGTCGATCCATCACAGGTAGTGGATCTTTTATATTTGCATGAGTTTGCATATTGAAGAGAATTGAATTGATTCTAATGCCCTGGACTGAGTTGGCCTGATTTTCGAAGCCGGAGATGGTTTCGATAGATGAATATTCATGTCAAGATCGGATACGAATCTTGATGGCGTCGAACTGATATGGAATCAATTCTGAGATCGAAGAGGAGAACTAGAATCATTTCATGTCATTGCATTTATTTACAGTTGATACACTGTTATGCATTTTATTGTTGTTATGCATATCTGCGGATTATATTGAGATGATTCTCACCGGAGTTTATCCGGCTGTTGTTTTGTTTTGTATGTGTGCATGACAACAGGAAGAAAGAACTAGTGGGGAGCAACTACGGGTAGCGAGAGAGACTACCTAGACACTAGACCAGCAGCAAGAAGATGAAACACCAGCTGATAGTTTAGATGAGCAGTCGACTGGTCTTAAGTTGCTTACATCTGGTTTTTTATATAAGACTTAAGCGTGTACTAGTGAAGTTAGCTTGTAACCGCTGTAAATGTGGAAGTATTGGTATCAATAAATCAAGTTTACTCTACCAGCTGAATTGATTATGCTTCTGCTGGTTGAAATTTTTTTTTTAGTTCGTTATATGTATAAACCAGATTAGATTGTTAAACTTGTTTAGTTTACATTAATAACCCACTGATTAAGATTAGAAGATTAATTGTGAGCAGAGAGTCTCACAACAGGTGGTATCAGAGCGTTGTTACTACATTAGTGAGACCTTTGAACTAGATGAGTGGGGTAGATCGAGTTCTTCCTATGATGAATTGCATGCTTGTGTGGGATATGTCTTACTGCTTTTGAATTTATATCACATGAGTCTTGTGAATAAATGGTAAGAATATACCGACGAATTATGAGAAGTACATGCGTTGAAAGTGCTTAATCGCATGTATTGAGTGAAGTATGAATCAGCACTCGATCTCTTGAGCAGCAGTACATTGATGTATTCTAATCAGAGGAGGGACTGAGATTGATTTGTTATTGTTTGATAAGAAATGATAAACCCGTCTGTTTGATTCTTAGATATGCCTCCTCGAAAAATTACGAATCGACAGACAGAACAGGGCAGTACATCTACTGAGGTTTTGAATGCAGCTGCTACTCCAATGGAAACTTTATTGAAAAGATTTCAGTCGTTTAAACCACCAACTTTGATGTAATGCCCAGAATCATTAAGAAGAGGATTAGTCGAGTAATTTCGACATTTACGAATTAATGAACCTTGATTATGAGTTCGGATTTCTTCTGGAAGTGTTGGGTGATTCAGAAACTGTGTATCGTTAGATTTTGCTAAGTAAGCCAGACGAAGTAACCAGACGAAGCGATTTGATAAAATCAGCAGCAGGTTACTGTAGTTCGCGACTGGTGGAATTTTGAAATTCAGTTGAAGCGTTAGTGTTGATTTCAGCTGGAAACAGACGCGCGAGTAGAAGGGTCAATGAGAAAGCGCCACGTGTTAAGTTACTGTTACGCACAAGGAATCAGCAGCAAGATTTTCGTACATAACCTGTTGATTTTGATGGATACCTGCTGATTGATAATGTATCGGCTGGATGACGTAGGTGCGATGACGTTGTTTTTGATATTTAACGCAACCAGTCGAGGGGAAAATAATTCCAGCTGAGAGAATAAATACGACAGCGTTTTGACTTATGACTATGAGACTTGATGCGATATCGTTTAGCAACCAGACGAGGAATTGGAAATCAGTCGAGAGATTTTGGTATCTGCTGGTTATCCAGTCGAGGGATCAATGCGACACCGTTTTGATTATAAACAATAGATGTTGATACGATACCGTTTCGACTATTATTGCGAAATCAGCTGTTAGAATAGAAGTGCGACCAGCTGCTGGTTCTTTTAAGTGAAAGTAGTACCAGCTGATGACATGTAACGACGTCGTTGAGATTAGTTATAACGACATCGTTTGGAGTTTTGAAAGGTTGCGACTGGATTTATGTTGCGACTGGA
>KV018697.1:844-11653 GCA_001598015.1 Dorcoceras hygrometricum
CTAGCTGTATCCCTGAACCATTGAGGGTCACACAAGTACTGGATTCGAAATTCCCACACGGATACTCAGCTCAATGTGTTGAGCACGAGAAGAGGATTTCGGGAAGTGCGACTTCCTAAAAGTCAACAGGGGTCAAACCGGGATTTGACTCTGTTGAGGGGCAAAACGGTCATTTTGCTATTTGGGGTTTGATGATCTGAAAAATTTTTTTTCACATCATAACATTCAGTTTTGGAAACTGAGTCGATCGGTCCGATCTGATCGACGATCGGAGTTACGATGAAGTCGCAGCGATAGATATCGTCATTTGGACCCGGGCCCGTTGGACCGGCCCAAGTCTATCCTTAAGTCTATTTATTTAGACTTAATGACTTGATTACATATTACACAATTGATAACCCTAAACCTAGCACATAGCCGCCCCTCCCCTCCTCTCCAAGCGCCGCCGCCGCCGCCCGCCGTGCGCCGCCGCCGCCCGCCGCAGATCGTCGCCGAAAAATCTGTTCCGGCCAACTCGACGTGGAGAATCCGTTCGTGCTGATCTCGTCAGGGCTTCTAGTGCAGCCTGATGAAGTAGTCTCGGATCTGGTCGTGGACCGGATTGGCGTTTCTACCGCAATCTACCGAGAAGAGCCGGGTTTTTGAAACACCGGTTGGAGCCAGGCACAAGTGCCAGCGAGGTAACACGCTAAAACATCCTATGAATGTCGTAGAATGTTGATAGTTTTTCGTATTGATCGCCTCCCGGTTCTCTGTTTATCGTTCTTCCGCTGCCTTGCCGGGGGGCGGATCCGGATCCCCAACAGATAGCACTATCCACTGCTTCAGCATAAGTCTTGGGTTTTCTTGTCAACACCATCTGATACAGTTCCTCATTCAAACCCTCTAAAAATCTGGTCCTTGGCCCTCTCCCAGCCAGAAACATGAGGGTCGTACGCCAACAAAGAAGAAAACGTCCTAGCATACTCCCGAACAGACATCGAGCCCTGTTCCAAATGATCAAACTCCCGCTCACGGGCGTTCACGTACGACTCAGGAACATACTCCTGCCTAAAAGTCTCGCAAAAGCTGTCCCAAGTAATCCAAACGCGGGTCTCCAACAAAGTACTAGAAGCACCTCGCCACCAGCGCTCTGCACCCTTCCTAAGCTGGAGGGTCACCAAACTCAAACGAAGCTCGTCGTCATACTGGACACGATCAAAAAGACCAGTGATGTTCCGAAGCCACAAATCTGCATCCTCGCTCGAATCGTCGCCATTGAAAACTTGAGGATTCATTCTCTGAAACCTCGCTATCACAACGTCCATCCTCTGTACAGGGGTCGGCAACACCTCAACTTCATCCTCCTCATCATGGCTACTACGAGTACGACTAGGAGCACTACGCCGATCCTCATTCTGACCTTCTGACTCCTGAAACTGCCCCTTAGCTCTAGCTCTACGTTTAGGCGGCATCTACGAAGGCACTAAACAGGATGAGGCAACAGAGATGAGATGCAGCATAGATATCACAACAATATGCAGCACATAATCACATAGATAAAGCACATGCAACCCACGACACTGTGCCTAGACTCAAGTGTGATCAAAGAAATCGTCCCAACTTCATCTCTGATACCAAAAATGTCAGGCCTCGTGCTCACATCAGAGTAAAACCACACAAACACAAACGGAAGCTACTAAAAAGCGGGTAAAATTTTTGCTTTTGGCCTGGCGGTTTAAAACTATATAATTTAAAATACTACAATACTCAAAGTAATCCCAGTTTACAAAATCAACCAACAAAGGCTGCGAGCCCACGACAAACAATATATCATCAACATGTATCAGATACCTGGTAACAACCACAACTGAATACAACCAAATACGACAAGACCACAGGGCATCCCCGTGCTAACTGTACTGATACATAGATATATGCTATATGCTACTGGGATACTCTAACCACCACCTGGGGCACCTCTAGCTAACCCCCAGCCAGGTTAGCTCCACTACCAGCTGGATAAACTGAACAACACAACAGGCAAGGAAAACAAACCATGCCCCAGAGGGACATGGGGTCAAACCCAGTACGGAGAGTAACTAAAACAGCTAAAGAAAAGCATAAGATAAAATGCAGATGCTATGCATGAGACATCGGATAACAGCTGAAGGCTACAACCGAAAAGGGAGCCAAGAAACTCAAACATAGCTCCATAGAATCTGCAACAAACGGTGGCCACGGGGTGTATTCAAAGTGTGATAATGAGCCACTCGTCTTGACACTACACCCGAATACCTGATGCATCAAAAAGCTCAACCTGCCGTTCGCACAACTCATGAAGGTTAGCTCCACTACCAGCTGGATAAACTGAACAACACAACAGGCAAGGAAAACAAACCATGCCCCAGAGGGACATGGGGTCAAACCCAGTACGGAGAGTAACTAAAACAGCTAAAGAAAAGCATAAGATAAAATGCAGATGCTATGCATGAGACATCGGATAACAGCTGAAGGCTACAACCGAAAAGGGAGCCAAGAAACTCAAACATAGCTCCATAGAATCTGCAACAAACGGTGGCCACGGGGTGTATTCAAAGTGTGATAATGAGCCACTCGTCTTGACACTACACCCGAATACCTGATGCATCAAAAAGCTCAACCTGCCATTGCACAACTCATGAACTGTGGTAGTTAACCACTCGGCGCATGAGGGCTAACAAATCCCAGCAGGGAGATGAGAGTGCGGTATCGCCGCTCGCCCTCACATCCTGGTAAGAAACAACAGTACAATACAACAAGATACGAGACAACAACACAATGTACAATACGGCTGAGATCTGAAATGCAAGTGATATAATTAGTGCATGCACATAACAGCAGGCAGTAAACATTGGCAGCAATACACGAAGGAACAATCAGCCATTACTGCATTTATCCATGCCAAACCTCACACTGTAACAAGCTCAACCCGTACCTTAATTCTGTGCAATGATTACCACAACAAGAGTCCCGAGAATTCTGGTCTAGACCTGATAAACACACAACGCACAAAACATAAATCCCACGGGACACGGCACAGAACTCGTGGCTGGGAGTTATACACTCAAACCAGCTATCATCCTACTCAACAACTCAACAGGAAGCTTAATAACAAAGCTCTAAGGTAAGATCTTATCTCTTAATCGAAGGGCTACCTGCACAGCGAACACACGGCCGAAGGAAGCACTTCGTGATCTTACTTCCAGCTAACAACAGCCTCCGAGAATGGTATAGGATGAAAGGGATTCTCGAGAGGAGTCCAACGCTACCTCAAACTTGCAAAATGGTAACCGGAAACGACGGGAATTCGTCGGAGAAATTCACGATGAACAGTGTTCTAGGGTTCATGAACAGAGGATAAAAGTCGAGGGAATTTGCTATGTATGGAGTCTGATTAGTAAAACGAAGACCAAGCCTTGCTGCTTATATACACGAGAGAAATCTGATTTAAAATCCATCGACACAAACAGATTCCAACGACACTAACATAACAATAGCAGCTGTCGACAACAACGGGAACAGTACGTAGCTGATACCCAACAGCTTCTTCAACAGTGCGAAGCTCACACCAGCAACCGCAACGCAATGACAACGAGCGCTAATCAAAACGACGTCGCTCCCGACACGTCAGCAAATCTGATCAAAGCGCTACGCTACAATAGATCCCTACAAAGCTAATACGACGTCGTGCAACCTACGTCATCATATCTAATGAACTAAACGCCCGCAACAGCGATTGCTAGCGCTAAACCAATACGACGTCGCCTCCATTAGTATAAACGACGGCGTTTTGCACCCGCTACAGGAACTCGCTGGCAGGTCTGAAAAAACACAAGCGCTAATAGATTTGTACACGAATCTGATCAGATCTCTCCACAAAATCAGATTTCTCCTCAAAAACTCAAAAATAGGAAAACTTCCAGAATTTCTGTAATTGTGAAATCTTACCCGAAAATGCAAATGAAACCTCCAAATAGAAATCTGAACCTCCAGAATTCTTAAAAACCGATTAATACAACAATTAATCTTTACTTAAATTTCAGGTCTCACATCAGCGGTGAAGAGAAGTCTGTTCAGCAATGAACAGAAGACGATACCAGATGTCAATCATATGTTAAGAAAAGATGAAAGCAGAAGCTGAATCAAAGATCGAAGTTGGATAAGAAGTGATAGGATCAATATGGCACGAAAACAGGCCTAGGAGTTCAGAAGGGGAGGTTGAATGAACTCCTTGGTATTTTATAATTTTCGAAACCTTTTAAAATAATTTTGCAAGCAGTCGCTTAACTTAAATCCGAGTTACGAGATTTAAGGATCTCAGTCCAAACGCTGATTTCTTGGCAAACAAAATATGTGCGGAAAGAAGCCAATCAATCAGTGAACAGTTAAAGCAGTAAATAAATACGATAAAGTAAAAGTTTAAGGGACAAGAGATTTGTTTATGGAAGTTCGGATATAAATATCCTACGTCTCCCCTTCTTCCTTTTCAGGAAGGTTCCACTAGAAGGTTTGATGGTTACAGGCCTTCTCCAAACACCCAGTCACGCAAGCAGCACTTAACGTGAACTCCTAGCAACACAACTTTACCAAGCAGACGCAGCTGCTGTTTACAACACGTAATATTATCTTTTCAAACGGCTTTGTGAAGAACGTTTGTTATATACTCAACAATGAATAATAACAGTGAGTACATATCTATTGAGACTGCAAATCTTCTGGTTTCTAAACAAAGAAACGCAATTCAACAGGTGAACCAGATGATGACTCAAAGGTAATGTCTGTGAAAATCAACACTTGTGTTCTTCGAGTTTGTGAGCTTTTGAGAGATAACTTCGACAGACAGTAAGCTCGTGAATGATGGAGACGATGAATGACTTGAACAAAGAGTCAAGAGTAACGGAGAGCTTCTTCAATTCAAATTTCTGCTATTTATACCCTTTGCTCTCAACGGTCAGAAAAGCTATTTTCTCTGTAAATCTTCAACAAATCACGATTACGGTATATACTGCTCCACTAAGGCAAATTGCGCTTCGTCAGAGCCAAATTGTCATCTTTTCATATTTTTGCAAACACTGTAAAACGTCCTTTGTATGCTGTGTACTATTTAGCCAAAATATTACCGATCTTGTCTCCTTAATTCCAGGCAATTGTATGATATGATCGAGACCATTGATTCTCTCCAATTTGAATCATGATCTCGTTTGAATTGATTTGTCGTTAGCGCCTGTAAAACATTTTCCATTAATTAGATCTTTCTTTCTCGAAGACGATTGAATAGCCCATCGCTGTTCGAATACATAGCTGTCACAGTTAAAAGTATCTGACTACTTGCAATATCTGATAGCCTGACGATGTCTGCTGGAAACAATATCACGGTATCTGTTAGACAAATACTATAACGTATCTGTTAAATACACTATCACGGTATCTGTAACATATACTGAAACGGTATCTATTAGGCACACTGTCTGATTACCAAAATGAGAACATTTCTGTTGACAGCAACCATTGCTGTTATCTATTAGACATTGTTACGGTATCTCTTGACATATACCATCGCTGTTCGAATAACAAAGTCTGTTGGTAGATATCATCGCTGATAGAATAACAAAGTCTGTTGGAAGATATCATCGCTGATAGAATAACAAAGTCTGTTGGCAGATATCATGATTCATCCTAGAGCACTTTCAACAGTAGAAATATGACCCGATAACCCAACTGTTTCAGAACCCGAATCCAATCAAATATGTAAACGAATAACATATCTAAAATCCACAAAGTCTGATTGCTTTGAACATCATCGTTAAGCCCAATTCTTGTCTTATTTTTGTTATCACCAAAACTATAAATTTTATCTTAACAAGTCATCGCTGATAGAATAACAAAGTCTGTTGGCAGATATCATGATTCATCCTAGAGCACTTTCAACAGTAGAAATATGACCCGATAACCCAACTGTTTCAGAACCCGAATCCAATCAAATATGTAAACGAATAACATATCTGAAATCCACAAAGTCTGATTGCTTTGAACATCATCGTTAAGCCCAATTCTTGTCTTATTTTTGTTATTACCAAAACTATAAATTTTATCTTAACAATTTCCCCCTTTTTGGTGATGACAAAACTTAGCAGCCTTAAGACTTATATGAATGGGCAAAAGTAAATTGCGCAAGGTCTGCTGAAATAGTAAATTCCATTAACTGAAAATTGTACGTAATATTTGTACACGAAGAGATAAATAAATTTTTTTTTTAAATCTATTTCTCCAGTCATCCAATATTTAGCGCTCCTCTTGGGTGGTGCACCTGGTGGATATGGTCCATATCTTATTCCACGAACAGGTGACTCACCATTCGATCTCCTTCTCATTGAGGATCCACTTCTTCTCTGACTTCCACTGTCACCACTACCCCCACTGGGTTGGCTTTGATCATCAGGAGGCGGACGAGGCTGGCTGCTACCACTTTCCCCCTTTTTGGCATCGCCACCTCTATTGATATAATCAACGAGGAAGCCGAGCTGGGTGGACAGGTTTAGATGATTTTCCACTGCTTTCACACGGAAATCTAACAAATCATTGTGAATAGCAGCAACCTGCCCATACAAGTATGTTACTTTACAGTCGAGCTCCTTGACCTCCTTCCGAACATCAACGGTATCAAATGCAGCGACAGCAACTTGAGTACTGAGTTTCTTCTGAGAAGTACTGAGATCTAGTGATAGGACGGCCCTTAGATCTTGACTATCTTTGCGAGAATTGATGAGCAAAGTCCTGTAGGCCCTGTCCTGCTGATCAAATCATTCTCTAAAATTCTTCTCAAGATCTCTGATATGCATTAACAGTACATCCCGGAGTCTGTCCGTATCGTCCTTGTGCCTGAATGCTTAAATCGAATATCTTCAATAGAAGCACGGAGCTGAGCGAAGGACTCTTTGATATCGGTGGCTGGGAGAGAAAATTGAGCAATAGCAGGAGTAGATCCAACATTAGTAGTGCTAACAGGAAGATCAAACTGGTGGTCAGAGGTCTGTTCATCACTGTCACTGTTGGCATGAAAATCCATAAGGTCATCTTGATCAAAAATTGTATCAGACTGAGAAGATGGAGAGCGGTAAACTGTAGACCCATCCGAAGAGAGCAACTCTATGTCTGGCACACTCTGTAAAACTGGCTGTACACCTGAATCACTGAAGTAACCTAAAAAACTGTTTCTATCTATACCTTGCTGAAAAACACTGCAGACATTATTCAGAATCTTCTCAAGAACATCGACAGCAGAACTGTGAACCACAATATCTCTGCAAAAATTTATACCCCTAACTGGGCGCAGACAACCAAACATACTATACCTAATAACATCTGTAAAAACTCGGGACCAGGCCCATGATTTGATTATCGAAGGCGCGGCTCTCCAGTACTGAACAGGCTCAATAAATAGCCATGGGGAACAAAATTTTCTTCAATCACTCTTTCTGGCAGTATGGACAACCTGCAACTGCTTCTCCAGTAATCATTGCCCTGTAGGGGAGTCCAAATCCCATAAACAAATACCATTGGCCGTACACAGCAGGTGGACTTAGCCAGAGAATAGAATTGGGCAAGAACAACACCACTACTGTCAACAGAATCATCAAAAAATTGAGAAGAGCTTGGTCGATCCATTATTATCCCATTTTCTTGCTGTTGTGCCTGTAGTTCGTCAAGTGATTTATCTGGTGCAGCTGATAAAAGATCAATGATCTGAGAGGCCATTGCTGTCCATGGTTGGCCTGGAGCAAAATATTTACGGTGTGAATCCAAAAATTTCTTTAGAAGCAGTTCTCTATACTTGGAAAGAATATACACTCTTCGCTTGACAGCAGTTTCTAATGAATTTGTCTCTGCCCAAAGAAACATATGCTTTTCTTTTTCTGCTAATTCTCTCAACGATTCTAGATCAATTATCTTGTTAATGTTAAAAGAATGAAAGAATTCAACAACATCTTGCATAACCTATTGACGTAGCTGTACAAGAAAATCTACGTCAGCACAGATCAATTGGACCATCTCCCTGGCAGGATTCCCTTTCACTGTATCAGCTTCCTCTAAGGGTGCCTTCCCTTTCTCAGTGGCTGAAATTTTAGGAAGACTGGTATAGTTTCAGTCTTGATCATGTACTTCTTTGATTTCTACTGGAAGATCAGACTTGATTTTGGTAATCTCAGCAGCTGTTACTGACGGTAGCATCATGTCATCAGAGATTTCCATCAGTAGATCATCCATAGTCATAAGCTCTTAATCATTTGGTTGCTGCCGACAGATTTCCCAAGGACCTTTGCAACCACAACGTTCTTACTGCCCTCAGATTCTGCAAAAGTTTCTTTCTCAACAAACATCGGTACTTGCTGTTCTCCAGCAACTGTTTCAGCTGTTACTGTTCCTTTATCCAAATCACTGGTTGAAACAATCAATTGCTCAGTATCCCTAGAAACAAAAACCTCGTATGACCTATCGAACCACTGTTCCAAATCATCAGCTTTGTCAACTGGTGTATCCCCAAAAACTATTTCTCCAACGTTTGTTTCAGCAAAATATTGATCTCCCTCATCTGTCGCCAGCTGAGAAGTCTCCGCAATTACTTGCTCAATAATGACATCAACGTCATCAGTAGTCTCCAATTGTGCAGATGCATGTCTATCCTCCTCAGTAGGCTCCACAACAATTTCTCCAACAGTAACATCAACAGTGATTGGCTTCTCAACATTCTCAACATTTTCAACAGCTACCCTCTCTTCAACATTTTCATCATCAGACCCTTTTGGTAACCTCAAATTTCTCTTCTTCGATTTACTTGTGAGCACAGTAGGTTGCTCAGCTTTCGCCACAGGAGTTGGCTCAATGATTTGAAGTGGCACTGCATCCTGTGCGACAGATACCTGTTAGAGTAGATGCCCAACTAGCCAACTTGTGGCGTGTGGGTTTATAGACTCTTGTATGAAACAATCTTTATATATATGATATTCGCATTTACTCATATGGCATTCTTTACTTTCATTGTGTGTATGATGATTTACAATTGCGTTGAGTAAAGACCTAGAATGCACTTAAGCGTATGTTAGATGTGATAGTGGGTATGACGGCTATCATGAAACACATTTAATAGTCGCTGTGTATTCTGAACATGTTCCTAGTCGATTGGGCCGTCAAAATGAAGATAAGGCCGCCCGAGTTCGAGACTAGTATCTGCGATGCGAAGTACCATGTTTCATTGGTAAGGAACATTGTGATGTTCTGAGCATGCAGATAGATAGTGACCTGGTGATCTATCGAACTACCCTCCTTCGGACTTTCCAAGTGGTTACCATTTGTCGAGTGGATAAGTCCGAGGTCTTGGTTGTACTGATTAGTCCTCACGACTCGAAACGTCATTGAGATTCTACATGATAGGCGTCTCACTTTGACCCGTTTTCCGACTCACTTGGGGTCATAAGGCGTCGGGATTGGGTGAGACCCCGATGCATGTAGGAGTCGATGCATCGTTGTCGAGGATTCACCGCTCGCAGACATGCGTGGATACCCTATGCTATCTGAGGGGATAATAGTGTATAAATCTCTGGCCAGAGTACTAGAAGTGTTTCAGGTAAATGTGTTTACCTAGTTACACTCGCGATGTCACTATTCGATCTCCAAGATGTATTCATAGCTATCGGATCTATAGCGACTCTCGATTTACCAATGGTCGTTGATCTGATCGGGATATATGGATTGAAAGGACCGTACTGTACGCTAACCACGACCAACTGGTTCTTGCAGGCACTATCATTGATACCTAGGGGATCATGGGGCGATGTTGCTAGACGCTCTTACCATGATTCGTTGGGCAGGTTCGGAATTGTGATTCCGGAGCCACAATGGTTGTGGGCCCACGGCTAGCTGTATCCCTGAACCATTGAGGGTCACACAAGTACTATATTCGAGATTCCCGCACGGATACTCAGTTCAATGTGTTGAGCGCGAGAAGAGGATTTTGGGGAGTGCGACTTCCTAAAAGTCAACTCGGGTCAAATCGAGATTTCCCGACGTTGAGGGGCAAAACGGTCATTTTGCACTGGGGTTCTGAAAAATGGTTTTTCAGATAATATTATTCAGTTTCGGAAACTGAGTCGATCGGTCCGATCTGATCGGCGATCGGAGTTACGATGAAGTCTCGGTGGTGGAGATGAACTGAATGTTCATTGTTGGACCCGGGCCCGTTGGGCCGGTCCAAGTCCAATACTTAATCTATTTAATATAGACTTAAGAGACTTGATTAAACAACATACAACTTCTCTAACCCTAAACCTAGAAACCGCCGCCCCTCCTCTCCTCTCTCAAGCTGCCGCCGCCGCCGCCGCCGTGCGCCGCCGCCTGTCTTCGCCGGAAAATCGTTTCCGGCCAATTCGACGAGAACAATCCGTTCGTGCTGATGTCGTCAGTCCTTATAATGTAGGCTGACGAAGGAGTCTCGTTTCTGGTCGTGGACTGTATTGGCGATATCTACCGCAATCTACCGAGAAGAGCCGACGTTTTGTAATTCCGGTTGGAAGCCAGGCACAAGTGCCAGCAAGGTAGTGGTTTTGAACCCTCTATGAATGACGATATTTGTATTGTTGTTTTTCGTATTGATCATCCCCGGCTTTTGTTCTATGTTCTTCCGCTGCCTCACCGGGGGGCGGATCCGGATCCCCAACAGTGGTATCAGAGCCAAGGTTTTCGGATCTGATCAATACATATTGCCTGAATTGTATCTAATCTTTAATTTTCAGA
>KV018698.1:2114-12320 GCA_001598015.1 Dorcoceras hygrometricum
GCATATGCTCTGAGTGTCACGAGCCGCTACCAGGCCAACCCTGGCCAATTACATTGGAAGGCTGTGAAGGATATTCTTAAGTACTTACGAAGGACTAAGAATATGTTCATGGTCTATGGGGGTGGTGAACTGAAACTGAAAGGCTACACTGATTCTAGCTTCCAGTGTGACGTGGATGATTCGAAGTCAACCTCTGGATTTGTATTCATGCTCAATGGAGGTGCTGTCTCTTGGAAGATTTCCAAGCAAGACACCATCGTGGATTCAACCACTAAGGCTGAGTACATCGCAGCATCAGCTGCTGCTAAGGAGGCGGTTTGGATAAGGAATTTCGTCCAAGAGTTGGGCGTCATTCCTAATGGAGTTGGTCTAGTCCCGGTGTACTGCGACAACACGGGTGCCGTTGCGCAAGCAAAGGAGCCTAGGTATCACCAAAGATCCAAACATATACTGAGGAAATACCACATAATCCAGGATATTGTGGCTAGAGGTGACATAGCAGTTGAGAGAGTCGCCTCTGTGGACAACATTGCTGAACCACTTACGAAGCCCTTGCCAAGACCCTTGTTTGAAAAACATCGCGAAACAATGGGACTACGTCTGATGAGTAGTTGGCTTTAGGGCAAGTGGGAGATTGTTAGAGTAGATGCCCAACTAGCCAACTTGTGGCGTGTGGTTTATAAACTCTTGTATATGACAATCTTTATATATGATATTCGCATTTATTATGGCATTCTTTAATTTCATTGTGTTGTATGATGATTAACAATTGCGTTGAGTAAAGATCTAGAATGCACTATAGTGTATGTTAGATGTGACAGTGGGTATGACGGCTATCATGAAACACATCTAATAGTCACTGTGTATTCTGAATTAGTTCCTAGTCAATTGGGCCGTCAAAATGAGGATAAGGCCGCCCGAGCTCGAGACTAGTATCTGCGATGCGAAGTACCATGTTTCATTGGTAGGGAACATTGTGATGTTCTGAGCATGCAGATAGATAGTGACCTGGTGATCTATCGAACTACCCTCGTTCGGACTTTCCAAGTGGTTACCATTTGTCGAGTGGATAAGGAGGTCTTGGTTGTACTGATTAGTCCTCACGACTCGAAACTTCATTGAGACTCTACATGATAGGCGTCTCACTTTGACTCGTTTGCCGACTCACTTGGGGTCATTAGTCGGTGGGATTGGGTGAGATCCCGATGCATGTAGGAGTCGATGCGTCGTTGCCGAGAATTCACCGCTCGCAGACATGCGTGGATATCCTATGCTATCTGAGGGGATAATAGTGTATAAATCTCTGGCCAGAGTACTAGAAGTGTTTTAGTTAAATGGGTTTACCTAGTTACACTCTCGATGTCACTATTCGATCTCCAAGATGTATGCATAGCTATCGGATCTATAGCGACTTTCGATTTACCAATGGTCGTTGATCTGATCGGGATATATGGATTGAAAGGACCGTACTGTACGCTAACCACGACCAACTGGTTCTTGCAGGCACTATCAGTGATACCTAGGGGATCATGGGGCGATGTTGCTAGACGCTCTTACCATGATCCGATGGACAAGTACGGAATTGTGATTCTGGAGCCACAATGGTTGTGGGCCCATGGCTAGCTGTATCCCTGAACCATTGAGGGTCACACAAGTACTGGATTCGAGATTCCCGCACGGATACTAAGCTCAATGTGTTGAACACTTGAGGAGGATTTTGGGGAGTGCGACTTCCTAAAAGTCAACAGGGGTCAAATCGTGATTTCCCGCTGTTGAGGGGCAAAACGGTCATTTTGCACTGGGGTTCTGAAAAATGGTTTTTCAGATCATAGTATTCAGTTTTGGAAACTGATTCGATCGGTCCGATCTGATCGAAGATCTGAGTTATGATGAAGTCACGGTGATAGGGATGAACCCAATGTTCATACGTTGGACCCGGGCCCGTTGGGCCGGTCCAAGTTTATCACTAGTCTATTTAATTAGACTTAGGCTTTAATCATAATACATGAGATACACACTACAACCCTAACCCTAGAGCTTCTAAGTGCGCCGCCCCCTTCCTCTCCCAAAAGCCGCCGCCGCCGCCGCCGCTAATTGATCGGACTTGCTCCGATCAGTTTTTCGAGGAGAATCCGGCCGTGCTGATCTCTTCAGGCCTTCTAGTGCAGGCTGACGAAGGAGTCTTCCTTCCGGTCATGGACCTGATTGACGAATCTACAGCCGCCTACCGTGAAGCGCCGGTCTTCTTGTAATTCCGGTTGGAGCCAGGCGCAAGTCGCTAGCAAGGTAATACCCCGAGAAAAACCCTATGAATGGTTCATATTGTGTTATTATTGAATTGTATTGAACGTTTCCCGGCCTAATTTTGTTCTTCCGCTGCCTCGCTGGGAGACGGGATCCGGATCCGCCACGGTTCCCCAACACATACATGCATACATATTGAGCCTGATGATTGATTGAAAGAGCCACGTTGATCGATAGACTGATGTGTCGTGCCTGAAAGGTCCAATGCTATCATCGAAGTGGTGACCGACTGATTTGTCGTGTCTGAATACTACCAAGCTGTGATGGGTAATTGAGTGGCCAGCCCTGAAGATCACGGACCGATGATTTCCATCGGATGATTGGCTGTGCGTGGTATAGAGGCTCGCCTTTGAATTGCCAACTGACTCGTTGGCCTAGATTGACCGATTCTTTGACATCCCTCATGCATTCATGTTTTGATTTACTGTATGTTTATGAGTTGCTGTTGTCTTAGTGCTCTTCGTACTGAGGTTTGACCTCGTATTTCTTTTCCTGCTTTTGTGTTTTTGGGTCTGTGTTGCCCATTGCAGGAGCTACAGGTAACCTGGCTGGGCAGAGTGGAGCTTCAGCTAGTAGATCCCCGTTTGACTAAGTCCCAGTGAATTTATATTATGTATCGACCAGGGGATGCCCTGAGTTTTTAAATATTTTGGGGATCTGTATTCGAGTTTATTTTATTATCTGTTCGTTGTTTGAATTTTGAGTAAATCCTATTTTGAGTATGTATTATTTTGAATGACGATTTTGAGTTCAGGCCCATGTATTTCGAAAAATTTTTAAGCCCTATTTTATGCTTCCGGGATTATGTGCTTAATTGTATTGTTAATCCTAGTTGATTAGCATGGGGCCTGATATTTTTTTTATCAGAGCTTAAACTGGGATAAGCTCATTTTTCTTTGATCACGCTCGAGTCTAGGCACAGATTTTTGATTTGATTTCTTGTTTGACTCTGTGACTTGCTTTATTTGATATCTATTTCTGTGATTACCTGTTGTTAGTATTACCTTGAGATTTGATTAGATGCCGCCGTGGAGAGGTAGAGGTAGGACTGCTAGACGTTCCGCTGAGGAGTCTAGGGCCTCGGAGAGCGACGAGGATGTTCAGTAGAATGTACCTTTGCACCGTAGAGAGAGACATGCAAAGGTAGAGGATGTGACAAGACAGATAGGTGATATGGAGCTAGTCTTGGCCCGATTTCAGAGAACAAATCCCCCTACGTTCACTGGCGCCGAGGGTGGTCTTTCGGCTGAAGGCTGGTTGGAGCACATGGACTTGTTCGATACTTTGGAGTACACCGCATAACGGATATTGAAGTTGGCCGTTTTGCAGTTGAGGGAGCATGCTCAATGTTGGTGGAAGTGTACTTCCATAGTGATGAGAGAGACCGGAGTCTTGGTTTCTTGGGAGAGCTTCTATGCAGCGTTCCGACAGGAGTATACCCAGGAGTCGTACTTCAATAACAGAGAGAGGGAGTTCGAAAATCTGAAGCAAGGGAATTTGAAGGTTGTTGAGTATGCCAGACAGTTTTCTTCCCTTCTGGCATATGTTCCCCATGTTGCTAGCCAGGAGCGGACGAAGAGGAACAAGTTTATTAAGGGATTGAGGCCAGAATTGTTTCAGTTGGTGTTGGCTGGAGCCCCATCGACGTATGCTGAGGCTATGAATCGAGCGGTTGATATTGAGGAGAGTTTGCTGGATGCGCCGACACAGGTTCTGATGACAGTTGGACGAGATTACCTTCATGCACCTGAAGGTACGCATTCTTCTCAGTTTCCTCAGACTTCGCAGAAATCGAACCGTCAGAGGTTCAGGCCTCGTGGGAAGCAGTTTAAGAAGAAGTCAAATTCTAGTTCCTCTGGTTCTGTGAGATCTGGTGGCAGTGGATCAGGAGGAGTATCATGTGGACAGTGCGGTGGTAGGCACATGACATTGCAGTGTCGTGGAGTTCAGAGGACATGCCACAATTGTGGCCAGCCTGGACACTTTCTGAGAGTGTGTCCTTTATTGAGGGGACAGTCTTTGTTTCCTTCGCAACAAGGTTCAGTTGGTGGTTCTTCGCAGAGGCCGCAACCTCCTGCCCCGACCCAACGATCTAGATTCCAACCCCGTGAACCTTTTAGGTTTGGAGGACCTTTGATACCACAGTTTCCGGGACCGCATCAGGCCCAGGTGAATGCTTTGTCGAGGGTGCAGGCTGATGAGATACCCAGTAACATGATCGCAGGTACATGCTCTATCTTTGATTTTCCTGCGAGAGTTCTATTTGATACAGGAGTGTCACACTCCGTTGTTTCTGCATGGTTTGTGCATGAGTGTGGGTTGAGAGTTACCCCACTGTGTGATGTTATATCTATGTCAACTCCTGCTGGTGTGTTGTTGTTGTCTCGTGAGATTGTGGTGGATTGTGTGATTCGGTTTGATCAGAAGGTGATCTCTCAGGAGATGAAGGATTTTGATTGTATCTTGGGAATGGATGTGTTGTACAGCTATAAGGCTACTGTTGATTGTTTCCATGGTGTAGTGAGATTCAGGCCTGACTTTGGGGGAAAATGGGATTTCTATGGTGCTGATTCGCGATCTAAGATTCCATTAGTATCTGCCATAGAGATGTTTAGCATGTTGTCGTTAGAGAATTCAGGGTTCATGATTTATTCCCTGGATGTTTCCCAAGTATCATGAATAGAGTTGAGCGATGTGCCGATTTCTCGAGAGTTTCCTGATGTGTTTCCGGATGAGATTCCTGGAAGCTCCGATTTTGTTTGTGAAGAAGAAAGATGAATCTATGAGGATGTGTGTATATTTTTGGCATTTGAATAAAGAAACGATCAAGAATAAGTATATGTTGCCGAGGATTGATATTTGTTTGATCAGTTGCAAGGATCGGCCGTATACTCGAAGCTTGACTTGCGCTCTGGCTATCACCAGTTGCGAATTAGAGACGCTGATGTAGCGAAGACAGCTTTTTGGACGAGATACGGGCATTATGAGTTTCTTGTGATTCCGTTTGGGTTGACGAATGCCCCAGCTGTTTTCATGGATTTGATGAATCGCGTCTTTAACGAGTATATTGATCGATTCGTGATAGTCTTCATAGATGACATCTTGGTGTATTCGAGGAGTTTCAGAGAGCATGAGGAGCACCTGAGATTGGTATTGCAGAAGTTGAGAGACTTGCAGTTGTTTGCCAAATTCAGAAAGTGTGAATTTTGGCTGGACAGAGTAATCTTTTTGGGTCATGTGATTTCTGCGCAAGGTATTTCTGTGGATCCAAGTAAGGTCGAAGTAGTTCTTAGCTGGGAGCGACCTAACAATTTTTCTGAGTCCGTAGTTTCTTGGGTTTGTCCGGCTATTATCGGCGTTTCACTGAGAAGTTTTCTTCAATAGCAAGGCCGATGATGCAGTTGACTCAGACAGATAGAAAGTTTGTTTGGACTTATGAGTGCGAGTCGAGTTTTCAAACACTTAAGGAGAAGTTGACTACTACTCCTGTGTTAGCTTTACCATCTGGATATGGAGGTTTTGTGGTTTGCTCCGATGCATCTCTGAGTGGTTTAGGATGTGTTTTGATGCAGAACGGGTACGTGATTGCGTATGCGTCTCAACAGTTGAAGTCCCATGAGACGAGGTACCATGTTCATGACTTGGAATTGGCAGCGATTGTTTTTGCCTTGAAGATCTGGCGTCACTACCTGTATGGTGAGGAATTTGTGGTGTACACCGACCACAAGAGTTTGAAATATATCTTCACTCAGTCAGATCTGAATATGAGACAGCATCGTTGGATGGAGTTGCTCAAGGACTTTGATTGCGAGATTCAGTATCAGCCTGGGTGGATGAACTTGTAGCCGATCCTTGAGTAGGAAAAGCCCAGCCTGCGATGCTAACGATTTTGAGTATCTCGAGAGTCCACGAGCAGTTGAGTACTTCTGGTTGGCGATTCCAGCCGAGTGATCAGGGTACTTCTGGTTGGCAGTTTCCACCAGGTGATCGGTATTTCATGGTTTCTTCTATTCAGGTTGAACCACAGGTGGTGGGGAGCATTAGAGAAGCGCAGAGGACTGATCCTTATATCCATGAATTGAAGATTAAGGCCCAGAATGGTCAGTCTGATGATTTTTCTGTTGATTCTGATGGGTGTTTGAGATTTCGAGGAAGGCTAGTGGTTCCTAACTTGATTGATTTTAAAGAGACTATAATGAATGAAGCGCATTGTAGTCGGTACAGTGTGCATCCGGGCGAGAGAAAGATGTACCATGCCTTAAAGTCTGACTACTGGTGGGAAGGCATGAAGAGCGACATTTCTGGCTTTGTTGCTAGATGTTTGAATTGTCAACAGGTCAAGGCTGAGAGAAGGAGACCTGGTGGATTGTTGCAAAGTTTAGAAGTTCCTCAGTAGAATTGGGAGCACATCTCCATGGACTTTGTAACTCATTTACCTCGATCGAGTAGAGGATACGATGCGATTTGGGTGGTGATTGTTAGACTCTTGAAGTCATCCCATTTCATTCCCTATAATGTGAGGTGTTAGATGAAGAAAATGGCGAGACTGTACATCGATCATGTGCTTATATTGCATGGAGTGCTTGTTTTGATAGTGTCTGACAGAGATTCAAGATTCACATCTCGATTCTGGAAGAGCTTGCAAGCAGCTATGGGTTCGAGGTTGGCGATGAGCACTGCTTATCATCCCCAGACATATGTCTAATCTGAGAGAACAATTCAGACTTTAGAAGATATGCTGCGGGCAATTGTGGTGGATTTCAATGGTGGCTGGCAGGATTCGCTATCCTTGGTTGAGTTTTCTTATAACAACAGCTACCAAGTGACTATCGGGATGGCTCCATTCGAAGCATTGTATGGTCGCAAGTGTAGACCTCCGATCTATTGGGAAGAAGTTGGTGAGAAACAGCTTTCGACCCCTGATTTTGTGCAGCATATGAAGGATCGGGTAGAGTTAATTCGAACCAGAATGAAGGCTGCACAAGATCGCTTAACTAGCTATGCTAACGGAAGAGGCCGACCTCTGGAATTTGAACTTGGCGATCGAGTATTACTTAAGATTTCTCCTTTCAAAAGTGTTATGATGTTCAGATTTAAGGGCAAATTAGCTCCTAGATTTGTTGGTTCCTTTGAAATTGTTGAGAGTATTGGATAGTTGGCTTATAGATTGCAGCTGCCTGATGAATTAGCAGCGATACATGATGTTTTTCATGTGTCAATGTTGGGAAATATGAACTAGATCCGTCCCATGTGTTGAGGAATGATGAAGTTGAGCTAGATTATGCCTTGAGTTATGTTGAATATCCAGTTCAGATTCTGGATAGAAAGGAGAAGCAGTTGAAGAATAAGGTAATTCCGTTGGTCATGGTCCAGTGGTGTAATCATGGCCAAGAAGAAGCTACTTGGGAAGTAGAGGAGAGATGAGACAAGAATGGCCTCATCTGTTTGAGCTTTGATAGTGGAGTTGTGGTAAGTTTTTATGTTTTGGAAATTCTTCCCTGTATTTTCCTTTAATTTCGAGGACGAAATCTCTTAAGGTGGGGATAATGTGAAGATTTAGATTCAAAAACTTTGATTAATCGAGAGTTATTGATTTTCGAATTTCAGATTTCGTTTAGAGTTGTTCAGATTTGAGTCTCTAGGCGCTACCGAGAGAAATCTGTGTTGAATTTGGAGTTGATTCGTTGAGTCTTTCGATAAGAGATGTGATTCCAATAGTAATTCAGACTTGAGGATCATCGCTGGAAGAAGATGGGCCAGCACCGTCTTTGAGCGGGAATTTGTGAGCATTCAGATTTGAGTACTCAGTAGTGGCGTGACCAGATGTCAACGCGGGTCAACCGTACTGGGTAGCTAGAGAGCGCTGATATGAGATTAGCGAGAGACATCTGTTAGCGTTAGCACGTGGATGCGAGAAGATGCCACGTGTTGGTAAACACATCTGAGTTGACTGCTACTGTTAGCGCAGTTCAGATGTTGCTAGAGAGAGAGATCTATTCCAGATGTTGAAGCTCTGCTACGTAGTTTTGATTAGTTAGCGCGACGTCGTTTGCTGTTGTGCGTTAGAGGAGTGTAGCGAAGTCTGATTCGTGACAGCTGAGCCAGCTGTGAGTAATCGCTGGATTCAGATGTGAGGAGTCCTGCTGTAGTTCAAGATTGGATCTGAGTTGATAAGAGCAGAAGCTGGATTCGAGGATTTATACACAAGTGTTGATCGACACATAGCGTATTTTTGAACCCGATATTTCCCATCTTATTCACTGATACGCTCGAAACCCTTACTATTCACCGAGCACTATTTCTCCGATTTGCCGTCGATTTCCGCTATTTTTTGGAGCAAGACCGGTGGCACTGAACTCGTCTTGCTTAGCTCTTTCGATTGTTACCAGTTAGGAGACTTGATTCAACGTGTAAGAGGAGCACGAAGGAATCCCTGTGTTCGTGAAATTCTGCGACAGTTGACCCAAGAATTCCTTAGTTCGTTTTAGCTTTTGGCTAAGTGTTTCCTTACTGTTTCAAGCTTAGTTATAGTTGTTAGAAACCGAATTGATAGGTAGAACCAGATATGAGTTCTGAACGTAGGCAGTAGGGTGTAGAAGTTCAGATTTGAGCTAAGTTATGAGATGTCTTGATAGATTTGAGTTCCCAGGCAGTTCCTGCTGTGTTTGCCGAGACCAGCGAAGGAGCAGATTGGAGAAGGTTGAGTTTTGTAGTGTTTTGAAGCATGAATGATGCTCTGTGGAATCTGTTTGTGTGATTATTGTGCTTTACGTGAATAGTTGTGGCTCATACCTGGATTTATATGTTCTGTTTACGTAATTTGTGCATGTTGAAATCAGATTTCAATTTCATGGCATACATGCATACATATTGAGCCTGATGATTGATTGAGAACTTGAGAAAGAGCCACATTGTGATCGGCAGACAGATGTGTCGTGCCTGAAAGGTCCAACGCTATCATTGTAGTGTTGACCGACTGATTTGTCGTGTCTGAATACCACCGAGCTGTGACGGGTAATTGAGTGGCCAGCCCTGAAGATCACGGACTGATGATTTCCACCGGCTGATTGGCTGTGCGTGGTATAGAGGCTTGCCATTGAATTGACAGCTGTCTCGTTGGCTTAGATTGAACGATTCTTTGACAGCCCTCATGCATTCATGTTTTGATTTACTGCATGTTTATGAGTTTCTGTTTTCTTTGTGCTCTTCGTACTGAGATTTGACCTCGTATTTATTTTCCTGATTTTGTGTTTTTGGGTCTGTGTTGCCCATTGCAAGAGCTACAGGTAATCTGGCTGGGCAGAGTGGAGCTTCAGCTAGTAGATCCCCGTTTGACTAAGTCCCATTGAATTTATATTATGTTTCGAACCAGGGGATTCCCTGAGTTTTTATGTATTTTGGGGATCTGTATTTGAGTTTATTTATTTACCTGTCCGTTGTTTGGATTTTGAGTAAATCCTATTTTGAGTATGTATTATTTTGAATGACGATTTTGAGTTCAGGACCATGTATTTCAAAAAAATTTTAAGCCCTATTTTATGCTTCCGCGATTATGTGCTTAATTGTATTGTTAATCCTAGTTGACTAGCATGGGGCCTGACAAATTCCATCACCACTACTGAACGCAACCACTCAGCGATGACTAACACTCGCATCTGAACAGTTCCCGCAACAAAACTCTAACTCTCCGGATCTGTTCCAAGGACTTATACAAAACACGATAGCTTCTCCAAGCATATCGACTCAAAGCTGAACACCCAGACTCAGTCGCTCAAATCTAAATCCAATAAAACCCAATTAATTAACACAATTAATCCTTCTAAACATACGGGTCTCACATCTCTCCCCCACTAAAACAGGATTTCGTCCTCGAATTAATCAACTCCAAATCAAGAGTTCAAG
>KV018724.1:40682-53072 GCA_001598015.1 Dorcoceras hygrometricum
TGCTAATGCGCATGCGGTGGTGCCGCCGCATGCGGCGGCGCCGGGAAGCCTTGCTCAAAATTTTTTTTTTTATTTTTTGTTTTGATTTCAAAATCGAGATCTATGCAATTCAGGCAATAAATGTATTGAGGGATCCGAGCCTGAGCTCTGATTGCGCGCGTGCTAATGCGCATGCGGGGGTGCCGCCGCATGCGGCGGCGCCGGGGAAGCCTTGCTCAAAATTTTTTTTTTATTTTTTGTTTTGATTTCAAAATCGAGATCTATGCAATTCAGGCAATAAATGTATTGAGGGATCCGAGCCTGAGCTCTGATACAACTGTTGGCGACAATGGTGGATCCGGATCCCGTTTCCCTGGGGCACAGCGGAAGTTAAAAATTGCCCCGGGATACGTTCAATGCATCATTACAATTCAATAATCATACATAGGATGTTTATCGAATCGTTACGTTGCTGGCGTCTAGGCGCCTGGCTCCAACCAGATTTACAAGGAAATCTGGCTCTTGAATTGTAGGCGGCGGTAGATCGTCTAATCAGGTCCACTACCGGAATCAAGACACCTTCGTAAGCCTGCACTAGAAGGCCTGACGAATTTAGCACGGACGGAAACTCCTCAGCGCGGTGGCCGGAACAAGTCCGGCGAAGGGGTGGCGGAGGCGCCGCTTGGTGGCGGCCGACGGCGACGTGAGGGAGAGCAGAAGAGGGGGCGGCCGATTTGCTATGTGTCGAGGCTAGGGTTGTGTTGTGTAGTTCTTGTGTTGCCCTAGTACAAGACTAGCATATAATAAATATACATGGGCTTGAACCGGCCCAATGGACTTGGGTCAAGCCCAGGTCCATATGAACATCCGGTTCAATTAAATCACCACGGTTTCATCTTAACTCCGATCGACGATCAGATCGGACCGATCGACTCAGTTTCCAAAACTAATATTATGATGTGAAAAACAATTTTTCAGATCACCCAGACCAAAATTACAGTTTAGCCCCTCAACTTTTGGGAAATCGCAATTTGGACCCTGTTGACTTTTAGGAAGTCGCACTCCCTAAAATACTCCTCCTATGCTCAACACATTGAGCTCAGTTTCCGTACGGGAATCATGAATCCAGTACTTTGTGTGAAACTCAATGGTTCAGGGATACAGCTAGCCGTGGGCCCACAACCATTGTGACTCCGAAATCACAATTTTGGACTTGCCCATCAGATCATGGTAAAGCGCCTAGCAACATCGCCCCATGATCCCCTAGGTATCACTGATAGTGCCTGCAAGAACCAGTTGGTCGTGGTTAGCGTACAGTACGGTCCATTCAACACATATATCCCGATCAGATCAACGACCATTGGTAAAATCCAGAGTCGCTAGAGATCCGATATCTATGCATACATCTTGGAGATCAAATAGTGACATCACGAGTGTTACTAGGAAAAATAATTTACCTAAAACACATCCAGTACTCTGGCCAGAGATTTATACACTATTATCCCCTCAGATAGCATAGGATATCCACGCATGAAAGCGGGCGGTGAATCCTCGACAACGAAGCATCGACTCCTACATGCATCGGGACCTCACCCAATCCCACCAGATTTGATTTATCACTGTCTCCTCAGATAACATAGGATATACACGCATGAGAGCGAGCGGTGAATCCTCGACGAAGCATCGACTCCTACATGCATTGCATCTTGGAAAGTCCGAACGAGGGTAGTTCGATAGATCACCAGGTCACTATCCATCTGCATGCTCAGAACATCACAATGTTCCCTACCAATGAAACATGGTACTTCACATCGCAGATGCTAGTCTCAATCTCGGGCGGTCTTATCCTCATTTTGACGGCCCAATCGACTAGGAACGAATTCAGAATACACAGTGACTATTAGATGTGTTTCATGATAGCCATCATATCCACTATCAAATCTAACGTACACTATGGTGCATTCTAGGTCTTTATCCAACACAATTGTTAACATTATAATGCTCGGGCGGCCTTATCCTCATTTTGACGGCCCAATCGACTAGGAACGAATTCAGAATACACAGTGACTATTAGATGTGTTTCATGATAGCCATCATATCCACTATCAAATCTAACGTACACTATGGTGCATTCTAGGTCTTTATCCAACACAATTGTTAACATTATAATCACAATGAAGATAAAGAATGTAATAAATAAATGAGTATTTCATAAATAAAGATTGTCATATACAAGAGTATATAAAACCCACACGCCACAAGTTGGCTAGTTGGGCATCTACTCTAACAGTTATGCGATTTGGTATGAAGGGTAAGTTAGCTCCTCGTTATGTTGGACCATATGAGATTGTGGAAAAGATTGGCTCTTTAGCTTATCGGCTGTTGTTGCCAGCAGAATTGTCTTCTCTACATGATGTCTTTCATGTTTCCTTGATGAGGAAGTATGAGCCAGATCCGTCTCATGTGTTGGGAACAGAAGAGGTAGAGCTTGATCAGACTTTGAGTTACGTTGAGTACCCTTTGCAGATTTTGGATACGAAGGAGAAGCAGTTGAGGAATAAAACCATTCCATTGGTGATGGTTCAGTGGAGCAAGCTTGGTAGAGAAGAAGCTACCTGGGAACTGGAAGAGAAGATGCAGCGTGAATGGCCGCATCTGTTTGAGTAAGCCTTGTAATAGATTCCAGCAGTTAGCTTGTTTCCAGTTATCTTGAACTCCTGGGTTCAGTTGAGTTGTTACTGGACTTGTTGATTTCGAGGACGAAATCGTGTCTTAGTGGGGGAGAGCACAGTGTATCAATAGGGGAAATCATCGATCCGTAATCTTCAGGCCCGTCAGCCATCACAGCTCGGTGGTTTTCAGACACAACTAATCAGTTGGTCACCACTCCGATGATAGCGTTGTACCTTTCAGGCACGACACATCTGTCTGCCGGTCACAACGTGGCTCTATCTCAGGTTCTCAATCGATCAAAGGCTCAATATGTATGCATGAATGCCATGAAATTCACATCTGATTTTAACATGCATATAATACGTAAACAGAACATATCAATTCATTCAAGCTGGTCACGTAAACACAGAAATCACATAGCACAGATTTCAGGCCTCAAATACTAGCATGCTATGTCTAAGCTGTTAACAAAAGCTCAAATCGTACCTTCAATTCTCAAGTTCTACCTCAACAGATCTCACCAGGCACGGCAACTTCAGTTTGCTCAATTGGCTTCCTCGCTGGTCACGACTAACACAGCAGAAATGTGAGACCCGAAATTTGTTAAATGTAAATTGGTTGGGAATTAATCAGTTTTTAGAGATTTCTGGTGGTTCAGATTTCTGTTTGTGAGTTTGGGTTGCATTTTCGGGTCAGATTTTACACTTAGATCAATTCTGGAAATTTTGGAATTTTCGAGTTTGAAATCTGTTTTGTGGAGAATTCTGTTGGCAGATTTGCTGACTTCATGTTTTCTGTTGCACGTTGGCGTAGCAATTGATGACGTAAGATTATCCGTTAGAGCTTGTGTTATTATGGACGTTGACAGCAAGTTCCTGTAGCGCGAAGGAAACGGTGCCGTTTTGGTGAAGTATCTGCTGGGTGATATCTGTTAGCAGTTAGTTCCTGTAGCGGGTGTAAAACGCCGTGTTATTGATTTAGCGTCAGCAATTGTATCTTAGGTGTTGTGTGTGTTAAGAAGCAGCAGCAACGCTGACGTTGTCGATAGATATGGTGACGTATTCTATGCAACGTCGTTTGATTTAGTTGTTACGACTTCGTATTGTTCTAGAGCTAGCGATCGCTGTTCCGGGCATTTAGTTCATCAGATATGATGACGTAGGTTATGCGTCGTCGTATATGTATCTGTTGTAGCGTAGCGCTTTGATCAGATTTGCTGACGTGTGCGAAGTGTTTTCGTTTTGATTAGCGCTCGTTGTCTTTGCGTTGCGGTTGCTGGCGTGAGCTTCGCTCTGTTGAAGAAGCTGTTGGGTATCAGCTACGTACTATTCCCGTTGTTGTTTGCAGTTGCGATTGTTATGTTAGTGTCGGTGGATTTTAAATCAGGTTTCTCGCGTGTATATAAGAAGCAGGACTTGGTCTTCGTTTCATTAAATCAGACTCCATACTTAGTGAAATATCCTCTCGACTTTCATTCTTTTTCTCGAACCCTAAACACTGTTCACCGTGATTTTCATCCGCCGTTTCCCGTCTCCGTTTTGGGCAATGTCGGTGGAGCTGCACTCCTTAGGAGTTCCTCTTTCGATTAATACCAGCTAGAAGAGACTCCATACTTAGTGAAATATCCTCTCGACTTTCATTCTTTTTCTCGAACCCTAAACACTGTTCACCGTGATTTTCATCCGCCGTTTCCCGTCTCCGTTTTGGGCAATGTCGGTGGAGCTGCACTCCTTAGGAGTTCCTCTTTCGATTAATACCAGCTAGAAGGTTTGAATTGGCCTTGGAGTGAGATCACGAAGCAGCACCAATAGCTCCTTGTACGTGTGTTTGCTGTGTGCAGGTAGCCTTTCGGTTTAGCTTTGAGATCTTACTCCTAGCTTTGATTTAAGCTTCCTGTTAGGTTGTTGAGGTAAGATAATTAGCTGGTTGAGTTGTAGCTCCCGGCCGTGAGTTTCTGTTAGCTTTCCTAAGATCACGTGCGTATTGTTTCGCATGTTCGTGTGTCTTTGAGACTCCATTGGATAGTTCTCCAGGTCTGGGTGAGCTTCAGGGTAAGTGATTCTTGCCATTGCTAAGCGTAGTTCCTGCTGTTGAGTTTTGATTTAGTGATAGGACCAGGTTTCAGCTCTTGGCTATAGGTTGTTGTGTTTAGAAATTCAGTTGTTGAACTGATTTGCCAGGTGCCTTATCAGATTCGAGCTTCCGGGCAGATTCGTGGAATTTTGTAGGAGCCGTGAGGGATCTGAGTTGAGAGGGTCGCTGGTACCGTTAGCTGGAGGAATCTGTTGGAGGTATTTTGTCGTGTGAGGTACGAATCGAGCTTGTAATTCAGCTTTGAGATAGGCATGGGAATGTGTTATGCGTGTATTGTACAGCTGCGCCTGGTATTTGTGTTGAGGCAGAGTTGTGTGTATTCTGCATGTCTATTGGCTGAATTGTCGTGCTTATTGCTTGTTGTAGCTGAGTTGGTTGTACCCTGCATGGTTGTATTCTTGTTGTGCGGCCATATTTGCGTATTACAGTATGCTGTTGTATGTAGTTATTGGCATTGCAAGCATCCATTTCATGTTGAGCATTGTAATGCATCTGCATAGCATATTGGGCCCTTGATTCCTTTGACAGCCATGCTATACATGTTGCTCTGTTGGAGCTCTTATCTCGTGGCGCGGTGCTGTGTTGCATAACCACGATTGAGTGCAGACAAAAGCAGGAAAAGAATACGAGGTCAAGCCTCAGTACGAATGAGCACTAATATAACAGCAAATCATAAACATGTAGTATTCTAAGTCATGAATGCATGTGGATGTCAAAGGACATCGATCATCAAGGCCTGCTAATCAGCTGGCAGTAATCTCAATCGAGCCTCTATACCCGCACAGTGTATCAACCGGGGAAATCATCGGTTCGTGATCTTCAGGCCCATCAGCCATCACAGCTCGGTGGTTTTCAGACACAACTAATCAGTCGGTCACCACTACGATGATAGAATGTACCTTTCAAACACGACACATCTGTCTGTCGGTCACAACGTGGCTCTATCTCAGGTTCTCAATCAATCAAAGGCTCAATATGTATGCATGAATGCCATGAAATTAAAATCTGATTTGAACATACATATAATACGTAAACAGAACATATCAATTCATTCAAGCTGTTCACGTAAACACATAAATCACGTAGCACAGATTTCATGCCTCAAATACTAGCACGCTATGTCTAAGCTGTTAACAAAATCTCAACTCGTACCTTCAATTCTCAAATTCTTCCTCAACAGAACTTACTCAGGCACGGCAATTTCAGCCTGCTCCAAATTGCTACCACGCTGGTCACGTCCAACACAGCAGGGACTTCCCTGCAGCTCAAATCTGTTAAGGAAATCTCATATCTTTGTTCACAGCTGCATTTCTCAAGCTTAATACCTACGGTCAGAACTCATATCTGGTTCTACCTAGCAAAGAAGCTTCTAACAGGCAGAACTAAACTTAAAACAGCAAGGAACACTTACCCAGAAGCTCACATTCACAGGAGAACGCTCTACTCAACTGTCGCGAAAACACACCAACTCACATCTTCTTCACGTTTCCTTTCCAACGTCGAACCGGGCTTCCTAACTGGCATTAATTGGAAGATCTACTCAAGACGAGCTAAGCGCCACCAATATCGCTCCAAACAAAGGCAGAAATCGACGGTAATCTACTGGAGAAGGGTTCGAATGAACAGTAACTATCGAGGGTTTACTGGAGAAAACGATGAGGAATATCAGGTTCAAAATACGCTAAGTGTTGAGCAGCACTTGGTATATAAATCTTCGCATCACTACTGTTCTAAGCAATTCAGTTCTCTGCTTAAGGAAAAAGTCCTCTCAAAGCTGAATCCAGCTTTCGCCCTCAACTGTCTCTGCTGATACAATTCAGACATCTAAACACTATACTAACTCATACAGCAAACGACGTCGCACCAACTAATCAAAACGACGTAGCATAGCTTCCACAGTTGAAACAGATCTCTCGCTAGCAACATCTGAACAGATCTCTCTCTCTAGCGACATCTGAATAGCGCTAACAACCAGCTGTCAACTCAGCTATGTTGAGCAACACGTGGCATCTTCTCGCACCTGCGCGCTAACGCTAATAGCTGCCTCTCGCTACATTCTCACAGCTGCGTTGACTAGCGTTGACATCTGCTCACGCTACTACTGAGTACCAACATCTGAATCACGCCACTGCTGAGTACTCACATCTGAATGCTCGCAAAACTCCATGCAAGAATGTTGCTGGCCTATCTTCTCCCAGCGATAAACCTCAAGTCTGAATTACCATTGAAATCATTTCCCGATAGGAAAATGCAACTACTGAACTCCAAATTCGACATAGATCTCACTCGATCACCAACTTATCACTGCTGATCACTCTATGTCTAAATATGAGCACCCAGAAATCACAATTTCCGTGACAACGTTTAATACAAAAGCTGATTAGCCATTAAATCTTACTTAACAGATTTCTAGTCCTCACACTTACCCACAGTAACACTTCAATATCTGATATTTTAGTTTTTGAGAACCTGTGCTATAATTTTATTAGTATAAGTCAGCTGTGTGACAAGGGTTACACAGTTAGCTTTCAAAAGCACACTTGCACAGTTCAGAGTCCAGAAGGTCTGACTTTATTGGTAGGTAAAATATCGGGGAATACCTACATTATCAATTGGTCAGAACCAATGGGATCTGAACAGATCTGCCTTGCAGCTGACTCTTACAAGAGTTGGCTATGGTATCAGCGAATTAATCATCTAAACTTTAAAACACTTGCCAAATTGAGTCAGCATGAACTGGTTTCTGGTATGCCTAAAATCAATTTTTCTAAAGACAAGATATGTGCCGCATGTCAGCTTGGTAAACAAATTCGTTCCACTTTTAAAAAGAAAGGCGGTAAATGTTCTTTCCGAAGCTTAGAGCTTTTACATATGGATCTTTTTGGTCCTATTCCGGTAACATGCTTAAGGGGAACGAACTACACACTAGTCGTTGTTGATCATTTTACAAAAATTCACTTGGTGGTGTTTCTAAAATAAAAATCTGATACCGCTGACCAACTGATTCGGCTTTTAAAACGTTTACAAAATGACAGAACTTGTACAGTCAACAGGATAAGACGTGATCGTGGAACCGAGTTTTTAAATAAAAAATTATCTTCTTATCTGGATGACATAGGAATAAAGCATGAGCTTTCTGCAACTAGAACTCCTCAGCAGAACGGGCTGGTTGATAGGAGAAATCGTACTTTAAAAGAAGCTACTAGATCTATGATTGCTTACTCCGGGATTTCTAAAAAATTTTGGGCAGAAGCAGTTAATACAGCTTGCTACAATCAGAACAGATCTATGATTAATAAGTTGCAAGATAAAACCCCTTATGAGATCTGGAGTGGAAAAAAACCTGACATATCATATTTCAGGGTGTTTGGGTGCAGATGCTTCATTCATAATAATGGTAAAAAGCACCTAACAGCTTTTGATGCAAAATCTGATGCAGGTATCTTTCTAGGTTATTCAGCGGTGAGCAAAGCTTATCGAGTGTTAAACAATCGAAGTCTGACCGTTGAAGAATCAACACACGTTGTCTTTGATGATACAAGTTTTAGATCCAACTCAGCTACGAGCCTCAACGATTTGTGCACACGATTAGAATCATCCAGTCTTGATGACTCAGATGATGACGTGCCACAACAAAGATACTCAGCAGAGTTACAACCAGAGCTAGACACACCGCACAACAACGCTCAAACAGATTTGACAGGTAACCAAGTGGTTGATGACTTGACTAACGTTGACCCAACGCAGGATCAGATCTATTCAAGTGTACCAGCTGTCAAAGCTGAAGCAACCAATGCTCAAGATGTTCCACAAACAGATCCCGCAACACCCCAAGTGACATCTGATGCACAAAATGCGAGCACCTATCAACTGGTTTCTGGATCAAATCTGGAACAAAGATCTTTTCAATTGACATCAAACAATCCCAGAAGCGACCATCTAGCCAGACATCCAAGCAGAACAAGGATCAAATCCAATCGGATATGATCTTTGGTGGAATATAAATCATCCACCCGAGCAGGTCATAGGTAACATTAATTCTCCTATTCGCACACGAGGCCAGCTTATGCATGATCATTTTGATTCAGCATTCATATCGCATATAGAACCTAAGTAGATTGAAGAAGCCTAGCAGACCCAAGCTGGGTAAATGCAATGCAAGAAGAACTAAATCAGTTTAAGTGAAATAATGTTTGGCAACTTGTACCTAGACCTTCTAATCATTCAGTGATAGGAACTAGATGGGTCTTTAGGAAAAAACTGAATGAAGATGGAGTATTAACAAGAAACAAAGCTAGACTAGTTGCTCAGGGCTTTAGGCAAATGGAAGGAATAGACTTTGATGAAACTTTTGCTCCTGTAGCCCGATTAGAAGCCATTCGCATGTTCTTAGCATATGCTGCATATAAAGATTTTAAAGTTTTTCAAATGGATGTTAAGAGTGCATTTCTTAATGGCATCTTAACAGAGGAGTGTCTGTTGCACAACCTCCTGGCTTCGTAAATCATACATATCCAGATTATGTTTATAAATTGGATAAAGCTCTATATGATTTGAAGCAAGCACCCAGAGCTTGGTATGATATACTATCTAAATTCCTTATCGAGCATGACAGTGGATAAGACGCTATTTAAATTTGTGAAATCTGATCATGTCCTGTTAGTGCAAATTTATGTTGATGACATTATATTTGGGTCAACTAACCACAAACTATGCCAGAAAGTTTCTAAGTTGATGTTCCTTATCGAGCATGACAGTGGATAAGACGCTATTTAAAGTTTGTAGAAATCTGATCATGTCCTGTTAGTGCAAATTTATGTTGATGACATTATATTTGGGTCAACTAACCACAAACTATGCCAGAAAGTTTCTAAGTTGATGCAGGACAAGTTTGAGATGAGCATGATGTGAGAGCTCACGTTCTTTCTGGGCTTACAAGTTAGACAGCATGACAATGGAATCTTCATTATCAAGCAAATTATACGAAAGAACTGCTGAAGAAATTCGGGATGGATAACTGTTCAGTAGCAGCAACCCCAATGAGCTCCTCAATCAAGCTAGATAAAGACGAAGCTGGATCTGTCATTGAGGTATCTCTATGTCGTGGTATTATAGGCTCCCTACTTTATTTAACTGCTAACAGACCAGAAATCATGTTTACTGTCTGTATGTGTGCTAGATTCCAAGCGGAGCCAAAGCAATCTCATTATATTACTGTAAAGTGTATATTGAAATATCTTATGGGAACTTCCAATGTGGGTCTTTGATATCCCAAAGACTCTAGCTTTCAACTAATTGGTTACAGTGACCAGACTACGCAGGATGCACGTTGATCGTAGAATCACAAGTGGTACTTGTCAATTCTTAGGAGATCGACTAATTTCTTGGTTTAGTAAGAAGCAGACCTCTCTTGCAACATCCACAGGTGAAACAGAGTACTTAGAGGCTCTAAGATGATGTGCTAAGATCTTATGGATACAACACCAGCTAAAGGACTACGACATTGATGCTTCTGAATCGCCTATTCTCTGTGACAACACCAGTGCCATCACGATTACTCAAAATCCAGTGCTGCACTCTAGAACAAAGCACATCGACATCAGGCATCATTTCATAAGAGATCACGTACTCAAGAAGGATGTGAGGTTGTAGTATGTGTCGACTGACCAACAAGTAGCTGACATCTTCACAAAGCCTCTACTAGACGTTTTCTATTTTAGGAACCTGTTGGGTCTCTTAGAACTGCCTTGATCTGTCTCTGTGCTAACAATTGCAGGTTGAAAAGCTTCTGTGTTTATCAGTTCTGAGTCTACTGTTCAGGGGGAACACCATGGATTTTTCGTGTGGTAAAATTTCAGACTTGGTAAGTCTCAGCTTTAGGGGGAACGAGAGATCTGAATTAATAAGTGCTGAGTCGCCTGAATATGTGAGATCTGATCTCATATATACACAGTCGATGCTTATAAGTAATCAGATCTGGTAACACCCCTGCTGACACATCAAAACAGATTCTAAGGTTGTGACATGTTAAACATTTGGCGCCAGTTATCTATTTTACCTTTTCACCCTCGCGGTTAAAATTCAAAATTCTTTTTTAAAATCTTTTCAAAATCATTTTTCAATATTGTCAAAATATTTTCAAATTATAATCGCACCAACGGATGATTGACACGTGTTGTCATCATACGAAACGTCACATCCACATTCTCTCACCATTTCACATTCCTATTTTACATTACAACGTTTCTCTACTCAATTATCTTACTTTGCGCAAATTACTTTCAAGCTCTCGTGCACTTTTGCTCTCTTGTGTTTCCTATTTGCAGACTATTATCTCTCAGGAATTTTCCAGCTCAACTTACTCTCTGAAATGGCTTTCGTATTCATCACCAACGCTCTGCAAGTGAACTTTGAATTTGTGTTGGGTATCTCCCGCAAAGATGGAATGGTGAATATGTTCAAAGCCCTTGAATTAACTGGGCTTGAGGATTTTTGGGATGTCCGTCTGTACTGTATGAGCAAGAACTGGAGCAGTTCTTTGACACAGCGCTTGTACAAGATAATGATATTACCTGTGTTATCTCTGGGAAGTATGTCGCAATTTCCGAGGATAGGTTTGCCGGAGTATTCAATCTGCCCACTGATGGTCTCACCGATTTGTCTGAAGTGCCAAATCATTTGGTATTGCAGGAAAGGACTATGTTTTCTAAGTCTAAGAAGCCTGTTCAGTATTCGTGTAAGAAGAGACTACTAAAGTATGAGTTACGGTTGTTGAATGACATTTTGGCCAAGTCAATTACTGTAAAGGCTGGATCTTTCGACGTCGTCACCCATGAGAGATTTTTGATGATGACGGCTATTCACTTTGGGGTCAAGATCAACTGGAGCAAGATTCTCTTTGAGGTTTTGAAGGATATGGCTGATAGAACCATTAAAAGAGCCAAGGGTTTTGCGGCTCAAATTTGTGTTCTTCTGAAGGGCGACCCTGCTGTTAAATCTTGGGGTTGGCACAGAGTATGTACATAAGTATTATAGTATTCGTTTTTTGGGTGCTTGAAGCCAGTTAGCAGTTCTTATTTTTGTACAGATATCGTTGCGATTGGACCAGTTAGGGGGGATGTCAGCATTCCACGAAGAGTTGTTGATTTTGTATCTTACCGTATACAGATTATAGATTCAGTTCTTCCAGAACCCAGTGTACAGACGTCACCAGTTTTAGATAGTGCATCAGTTCCTATAGATTTTGCTAGCCTTTCTCCGAGAAATTCAGATATATCCTTGCCTTCTCCGCATCAGAGCCCATCTACTGATACCTCCATGCATTTTGATACAGCAGGCATCTTCGGACTTCTATTTCTGAGATTTCTATCAAGCAGCTGTAACACAAAGCAAAATTGGCCATCTCCAGAATTCTATATTTTCAAAGATCGATACTCGAGAGAAAGCTGCTGCCGAGGCTCGTATTGAACAAGACTAAACTTTTCAAGGCCTTATTAAGAATATTCGGTAGGGAGTTCAAACTGACACAACTGCCTAATCGATTGAATTTCATGAATTTAAGAAGGCAGTTCGTGCTCAATATGCTTTTGTAACGACTGATTTGGCAGATCTTCGTAAGGAAGTCAAGGATCTCAAAGCTGATTT
>KV018730.1:0-12287 GCA_001598015.1 Dorcoceras hygrometricum
TTTTCATAACAGTTAGTTCAACACGACATCGTTTGTTTTCAACAGATTCGATGACGTCAGCTACAGTAGAAATATCAGATATCATGACGTCACCATCAGATCTAACTTCAATGGTCATATAACAGATACGATGACGTTAGCTAAAGTAGAGGAACAGATTTGATGACATCATCATTGCTGAAAATTTGCAAGTGGTTTAATTTTGTTTACCGCGACAAATATCTTAATAGTAAGGAACTATTCATTTATCTTCAACAAAGAAAGATCTGTCGACAGAAATGGTTTCAGGAGCAAGCATAAAGTTGATTCAAATTCGATCGTATACTCAATTGGAAAAGATCGATGGCCAAAACAGAATCATTCAAATTGCCTAAAAATTAAGAAGACGAGATTGGTACTAATTTTGGAAGAATAGTACACATTGGCAGAGGTCGTTACAACGGGATTACACGTACATGGAAATCGACAAATCTGCTCTGACGATACGCGACTTACCATGTAGTGGAGCGGGATTGACGTCGAACAATTGTTAGAATTTCAAAAATGATTTTGTTGCCTTATCGGAATTAATCGACCGTTGAACGAAGAGTACAAATAGCAGATGTTTTGAATTGAAGAAAAACACTCGCCATCGCTATTGCTGAAACGCTGCCAAATTGCATTCTCAAGCTATTCCTTATTGAAGCATACTTAAAGCTCACAAGACTCAAAGAACAATACTGTTGTTTGTCATTGATATACCTTCGAGTCATTCTCTGGTTCAACCTTTGAATAGAGTTTCTGTGTTTAGAAACCTAGAGAAATTTACAGTCTCAAAAGAATAGTACACATTGGCAGAGGTCGTTACAACGGGATTACACATACATGGAAATCGACAAATCTGATCTGACGATACGCGACTTACCATGTAGTGGAGCGGGATTGACGTCGAACAATTGTTAGAATTTCAAAAATGATTTTGTTGCCTTATCAGAATTAATCGACCGTTGAACGAAGAGTACAAATAGCAGATGTTTTGAATTGAAGAAAAACACTCTCCATCGCTATTGCTGAAACGCTGCCAAATTGCATTCTCAAGCTATTCCTTATTGAAGCATACTTAAAGCTCACAAGACTCAAAGAACAATACTGTTGTTTGTCATTGATATACATTCGAGTCATTCTCTGGTTCAACCTTTGAATAGAGTTTCTGTGTTTAGAAACCAGAGAAATTTACAGTCTCAAACACGTGCATTTCATTGTAATATCTTATTGAGTCTGTAACAAACGTGCTCTCAAAAGCCGTTTGAAAATATTACCAAGAGTTGTACACCAGCAGCTGCGTCTGTTTGGATTGGTGTGGAGATACTAGGAGTTCTCGTAGCTGCTGGTTGCGGGATCGGGTGTTTGTAGAAGGCCTACTTTCATCAAATCTTCTAGTGATACCTTCCGAGGAGGAAGAAGGGGAGACGTAGGACATTGAAGTCCGAACTTCCAGAAACAAATCCTGAACTCTTATCTCTTTATTTTACGTTCTCGAATATTGCATTTACATATTATTACTGTTCACAAGTTAATTGGCCTTTTTCCGCACAAACATTGTTGGCCGAAAGACTTACATAAAACTGAGATATCTTAAGTCTGGTAACGCGGACTTAAGTTAAGTCGTGCGTGTAAAACATTTTAAAAGATTTCAAAAATCGAAGGAGTTCATTCAACCCCCCCCCCCCTTCTGAACTCCTGTTCATATATTGATCCTATTTCTGGGACGATCAAATATGCTTAAACAGACAAACATAATAAAATCTGATACCTATAATAATTATTTTATATGAAACATTAATTCACATAAAATATAGTCTCGTTTTACCTGCAGCATGTAGGTGCTGATGTAACTGATTATACCAACGGTCATCAATCACATCCCAATACAATTGCCAGTCTTTTACACTTTCTTTTATAGACATTTTAGCTCTGTCCATTGCTTCATATATAATTGAGAGAGTTGGCTTGTTGTCTTCATCAACCAATTTCAAAACTTTTACGAGAGGTTCCATTGCTGCGCATATTTCACGAGCTGTCTTCCAGAATCTCGAGTCCAAAATGAGGGAAGCAATTTTTTCGGCATCTTTCCTTCTCTTACTTGTGTTGTTGTATTCCTGCCATCAACTGAAGTACACAATCTCTTCAAATCTTGACTATATCGAACAAGCTTTCTAAAGAAATAAATTCTGTAGCGAATCGGGTAATTCTAGGTCTCAATAATTCACGATCGTTTGTGTAGGTTTTCATCAAATTGACAACTTTATCACTGTTGTATATGAAGCCTGTTATTTGCTTTGCTTTGTCAATGCACCTCTTAACTTTTGTCATTTTCCCAATATCTTCAAGCATAATATCAATGCATGTGCAGCACAAGGTGACCAGAACAAGTGAGGTCTCTCAATCATCAATTTCTGTCCAGCAGCCTTATTTGCACTTTCACTATATGTGACCACATGTACAACATTTTCCTCTCCGACGTCGTCGATAAATTTATTCAGAAGAGATAGTATAAAATCAGATGTCTTCCTTTTATTGGTGCAATCCACGGAACTATGAAATATCATGTTGCGGTCACAATATATCATAAAATTTATGATAGGATGCTTGTTACGTGTGCTCCAACCATCGCACATTATTGTACATCCATATTTTGGCCATTTCTGTTTCAGTGTATTCAAATATGTAGTAATATCTTCCACCTCCTCTTGCAAAAAGATACCACCAATTTGACGTCCTGAAGGACCTTGTACTCCTGGTCTTACACTAGCGATGGTATTAATCATTGACTGGTAGTAAGGACCGCTATCCGCAGCATGAAATGGAATTGCATTGTATATAAACCATTTTGAAATTGCTTTTCCAACTTCTTTCACTTTCTCAGGAGCAAACCAATTTTTTATACTCTTTCATTTTGATCATTTAAGAATCGATTCCCTTCGATGGTGGCTGAGTTCCTTCTCTCACACTGAAGCTACGAGACATAGTTTTTCTCAAATCTTGATTTTCACCATGTGATGAACTACCACCAAAATTTCCTAAAATCAAAAAACATGAATTACTAAATATAAAAATCTTTATATATAAAAAAATAAAAAATATTTAATCGACAAGTAGAAAATTAAATTTCATTTGTACCTGAACCATATCTGTTACGCATCTCCTCTTCAAATTCTTGTCTTCTACGACTTTCTTTCATTGCTTTTCGCAATGCCCTGGTTTCAATGTTTTCCAAAGTTTCTTCGTTGGTACTTTCAAATCTATCACCGTCTTCACTATCACCATCGAGGCCATGTATGCTATGTTGTATTGCACTAATTGCCATTTTTTTTTAGTAACTTCTCTCAGACTTGGTATCTTGAAGATGTTTCCGTAGCATCAACATTATCTCCTTCGGAGCTTTAGTACATGACTCAACATTTCCAGCAACATGTGCAATATGTTGTTTTAATCTTGTAATTCCTCCTGTTACAACCTTTCCACAAAATATACATTGTACTGTCTTTCGATCATCTCCGATTGGTTTACCAAACTCCCAACCAATATCAAGCTTCGGAGCCATCATATAATGATTCACGATTTTTGTCTTTTAAAATCAAGAATGAAAATAGTATTATAACAAATGTAATGTAACGAGCAAAATTCAGAAAGCATGAAAACACCAATTTATGTTAATATATTAAACTTTTATTGATCTATAAATTAATATCTTAAAAAAAATATCATTTAGTTGACAACAGGAAGGCTTAGAGCAGTATCAATCATTTTTACATCCCACAAAAAAATAATATAATCTACACAACTAGTTTCTAGAATTCTAGAATTCTAGAATTCAACTTCCAACTTTCCCCCGCGAAGAAGAGAAAGAAGATAGTTTCAAATACTACATAATTGTTAACAAGCAACATAATTTGATAAAAATCGATCTCCTATTAACATTATTATTATACAAGAATAATTATTTTAATCATTTGACGTAATTTGACTAAAAATGTACCTTTTTTCGTAAAAACTTATTTTTCTGAACTTGTACCGCATCCATGGCTACGAATATCTCGAGTTATTAACGTATCAATGCGCAAAAATTTCAATCCTAAAACTTAACGACAATTATGAGAACAAATTAAATGAAACAAGACAAAGTATTTATTAACGACAGTTATGTGAACAAATTAAATGAAACAAGACAAAGTATTTATAAAACATGACAGAGGAATAGGAATTCTATTCGGCAGGTGGGTGGTGTGTCTGAAATTGAAGGAATGTCATTAATGTACGACGAAAAATGTTAAACACGAACATAAAATCTCAAACTCTTTTTACCCAAAATGATCACGGCTCTGTATATAAACTACAGAACTAGTTTCTAGAATTCATAGATTTCCGACTGATTCAACTTACCTAACGTAAATAAATCCGGAAACATGACTAAAATATGAATTAGAAAGGAATGACTTACTGAAATCCTAGTCGATAGATTTTGCAATCCCAGTCGATAGATTTTGCAATCTTGGATCTATGAATCGAAACCAAACTGCAGATATATTCTAAGAATTCTTTGAACTTTGAATGCCGAAACATAAAAATTGAATCAAATTTATGGAAATTGATTCCGCGTAAAAACAGTAAATTAAATTTTTAATTTTGTCGTCGTGCAATCATAAAAAGCAACGCAACAAAATTCTATAACTTTTTTCACATGCAACGAACAAAAAGTATAACATGCCATGCAATTGTCGGCAACACTCCAAATCCAGCTCATTTTCAAAGCCTCCAACACATTACTGTTTAACATAAAAAAATTGAACACAAAATAGGAAAAAGGGTCACAGCCGTTTACACAAAAATCCACCGCCTTCAATAACAATTTCAGAAGAAAACAATGAAGGTGTACCACTCCGAAAGCTCATGGTCCTCATTTCTCTTGTCTCCAAATACTGCAAAGCCACCATCGATCTTCGGCTCTATAACAATTTCAGAAGAAAACAATGAAGGTGTACCACTCCGAAAGCTCATGGTCCTCATTTCTCTTGTCTCCAAATACTGCAAAGCCACCATCGATCTTCGGCTCTCTGTTTCCCCTCTTCAACAGGGATCTTGTGTCGGAATAAGGAGGGCGAAGAGGGGCGGCGGCGGTTTTTCAGGTCAGATACTATGTGTTTCATCTTTCATGTCGTCTTCACTGTTCCACCGATCCGATCTTTCCGCCGTTCCACCGATTTCACGCCGCTTCTGTGCACAAAAAAGCCGTCCCAAGGAAGCTTCCGTCATGACCTGTAACTTCGTAATGGTTGGCTCCTTTCCCTTTCCGAAACGGCCGTTCCGGCCGTTCCGCTACCGTTTTGCGAACCATGTTCTTAGCATCCATGATGGCCCATGCTATAGGATATTGGAAAATCACCATATTGTGTTATAGCGACAAGTAAACATCCTCTATACTTGCACTTTAAAAATATCATCAATGCAAACAACTTTTCTCATTCCACAGAATTCATCCATACATGTCATATGCTAAAAACATATATTTGAATCTACCCATGAATCGTTACAAAATGTGTTTTTAATCCTTTACTCATGTGTAACCATGTGCAGATATGCTAGCATCATTCTATATCTCTCTTCAGGATTAAACGTAAGTGATTCATAGAAACTTGTTTTTCCCTCCATCCTTTGTAGTAACTAATATTAACGCCTCTATTATATCATCATAATAATGCAATTAGGATTGACATGGTGTGATGTCGTTTGAATCAACCATTAAAAATTAGCTACTGTGAACGAATACGATCTTTCTTCAACTTTATCAAATCATCTTGAACCCGAATGAAGTAATGCTTCAATGTACCATATATCATATAACCATAAGCAACGGAGATGATAATTCAACACAACGCATAAAACACACGCATGCAGAAACAATTAAAGAACTCGAAGAATTTTACGTGGTTCGGTCAAGAATGCTCCGACATCCACGGGAGTCTCAACTCAATGAATTAAAAGTCAGTTTACAAAACAGTACATTCGAGATTCACTCTAGTTTCTATTTTGTATGCAACGCTCTTCAAAAATTCTCTTGAATGCTCCAGCCACTATTGTTCTTGATGATTCTTCTTTTGTGGAGGATGGAAGAGGATAATCAGTTTCCTACATCCCTTTACCCACTTCCATGTTATTTATAGTGTGATCATCTAAGCATCATGTAACCGCCTTCTAGCCGGTAACCTGACTCAACCAACTAGTAACTGACTTGAACCTTCTTCTATCATCCTTCCGATTTATTCCAAGGCTGATATGCTGACACACGCATCGTTATTGATCTTCCATCATTGGTTCTTTCCTTTCTCTCAATTCTCCACCTCGTGACTTATCAGCCTTTGTGAGTGAAGACTCTAGAAACCCTTGAGCTAAGGCTTTCCTTCCTGTATTACTTTGATATGTTCCAGACAATAGCTAAATTTCTCACTGGAAGTACCTTTGTACACATGTTGGTAGGATTATGTTTTGTGTCTATCTACTTGACCATTAATTCTCATTTCTCAATTATGCCCGTTGGAAGTGATGTCTCGCATCTTTATGTTTTGACCTTTCATGAAAAACTTGGTGTTTGGTTAAGTGCAGAGCACTTTGATTGTCACAACATACATTTACGATGTCTTGTTCACATTCAAGATGCTTCATGAACCCTTCATCCAAATGGTTCCTTAACAGCTTTAGTTGCTGTTATATACTCGGCTTCTGTGGTTGATAGAGCAAACTAGCTGAATATTTTCTTCCAACTAATAGCTGACCCATTGGAGGTGAACACATAGACTATAGTTGACTTCCTAGTGTCAATCTTCCAGCATAATCGAAGTCTACATATCCTGTTATTAACTCTTGATGGTCCTCCGCTTCCTGAAACATTAATCCCACATTCAAGGTTCCTTGAACATATCTAACAATCTATTTGAGTTCTTGCCCATGCCCTGTGAGGACTGTAATTAGTCGAGATGATTAAAGGCCTAATTAGTCCAGATTAGTGGTTAACTATTCTAGATAGAACAGCTTAGAGAGTAGCAGTTGAAGTGGATCGGCTAGGATGAAAGCTGGTCCTAGGGTTTACGCTGCGCTGGTTGAGCGATCTGTACAGAGCTTAGGGTGCTAGCTGCTCGGTGGTTGCTGGAGAATTATACCAGCTCGGAACATGTTGATATGGCAGCTTTATTAACCCAGCTTAGAGGTATAAGCTGGCATGATACGCGAGCTGGTTGACGAGTGGTTGTAAGATGTTTATCATGGACCAGAGTAAGCGTAAGCTAGTATGAATGGACGGTGCTGAGTCTATGAGCTGTTAGCAGCTTAGGGTACTGTGTAGAAAGAATAGCAGGCGTGCTCTGTTCTGCGATAGTGAGCTTCTCCAGGTTCATGCGCTGTGATCTGTGAGCTTGGCGGACAGCTTTGGGCATCGTAAGCTGTTAAGAGCATCCCAAGTTGAGTAGTGCGAACTGTAGACAATGATTCTAGTGTGATCCGAGATGAACTGTAGGCGCTGGCCTGAGGGTTGTGAGCTGTTTTGGATAAGCGCGACCTGAGCTGGTCGGCATGAGCTAAGCTATGGTAGCGCAAGCTGTTCAGGATATTGCGATCTGTGACAATCGCGAACTATTTTGGAGATAACAACATAGCAGCGAACAGTTTAGAGATGCTTTGGGGTGCCCTGAGCTGGGTATGTAGACCGCAGATGTCGTGCTGCGCTGAGGTACCAGTTTAATTCTAGGTTGGGGGTGACGTCCTGTGTAGACCAAAGCTGTTGTGGTCTTCAGCTTAGACAAGAGGTACATGTAGCCGTCAGGCAGGACGAAAGCTGTTTGGAGTTACAGCTTGGAAGAAATCTGTTGGATTCGTGCGAGTTGGCCAGTGTGTGTGATTTGGTCTGTGCTACGAGATGTGCAGCTGTGGATGCTGTGAGTGGCTCCAAGCTTAAGTTCTACGAGCTGAGAGTGCGTCGCAGGCTGTTTGATTTGCTGCAAGCTGGATACAACATCCGGATCTGGTTTTCTTGGATGCGATCTGATCTAAGGTGATGTAAGCTGTCTGGTGGAACTGTACAGTGTTCTGTGCTGAATTCGGGTGATCTGTTCTATGGTTGGGCGCAAGCTGATGGGGACGCACAGTGTGGATGTTAGCTGCTCGTGGTTTCCAGTTTTGGATATCGTGAGGGTCAGTTCTAGTGAGAACTGATTGTATTCTAAAGCTGGAGTGGTGCGTGAGATCTGTTAGCGGATGAGAGCTGATCCAGGTTTAGAGTTGAGGCCTGAGCTGTTAGGAGTCATCAGCTTGGTCGTAAACTGATAGCAAAGAGCAGGTTCTGCGAGAGCTGTTGGTCTCGCGTGAGCTGATCCAGTGCATAAAATAGTCTGGACGGTGATCTGTTACTACTGTAGCAGCTGAGAGCTTGTGATGTGGTGAGAGCGTGATCTATAGGGACGCGAGCTGTTGGATGCGAGAGCTGGTAGCATGTGCGTGCGGAGCTTTACGCTGGGCTGAGTCGCTGTAGCCTTGATCTGTTTAAGTGGTAGGGATATATATACTAGAACTTAGTTATTTTAGAATGCATCCCTTAGCGTCTTCGGAAATCTCTCGACTGATATTTTCCCCAAACCCTCACTAGTGTTCACCCGACTTAGTAAATTCCAAATCGCTGGAGTTTGGCTGGACCGTTTGGAGTGAGGGTACAGCTGTTGGAAACCCCTCTTCAAGGCTGACGTTTTCGTACCAGTTTGGATTCGGGAAGAGGCCGGACGGAGGAGAGTGCCGTGAAGATGTTTGAGTTGAGTTTCGTGATTTCCGGCTGGGTTTGAGCTTCGGTTCAGGTAACGATATTCTGCTAGCGTTGGTTTATGTCCCTAGCATTTACCTTTGAGCTTGATAGGGCTCTATTTGTAGTTGCGGTGGTTCTGCTCTATGAGGTCATAGTCCAAGAGCCATTTAAGATTAGGCAGTGCTAATTCAAATTGCCGTAACAGATTAGAACCTCCCGTACGATTGACGAGAGTTGCTGGCTTTGAGTAGTTGGCCAAGAGAAACAGGAAGTGTGTTCTGCTGGCAGTCGTGAGCTTGTGCTGAGGTAGTTTCCAAGATCTGCGTAAGGTACGAGTTTGAGCTTATAGTTACAGTTTTGGTGTTAAGTATGAGTACATACTGCGGCTGCGTGAGCTGTGCCCGTAGCTTGGTTATGTGCGTGTTGTGTCAAGGTAAGCTGCCGAACCCTGCTAGGCCTATTGTTGCCTGAGCTGTGTAATTGTTTAGCTGCAGTAGCTATTCTTCGTGTGTGCTCTCTGCCTGTGGTGGCTATAGGCCTCGTATCAGTGAGCTGTGTAATTGTTTAGCTGCAATAGATATTCTTCGTGTGTGCTCTCTGTTGGGGAACCGTGGCGGATCCGGATCACGTCTCCTGGCGAGGCAGCGGAAGAACAAAATTAGGCCGGGAAACGTTCAATACAATTCAATAATAACACAATATGAACCATTCATAGGGCGTTTAGACAGTTACCTTGCTGGCGACTTGCGCCTGGCTCCAACCGGAATTACAAGAAGACCGGTGCTTCACGATAGGCGGCTGTAGATTCATCAATCAGGTCCACGACCGGAAGGGAGACTCCTTCGTCAGCCTGCACTAGAAGGCCTGACGAGATCAGCACGGACGGATTCTCCTCGAAAAACTGATCTGAGCAAGTTCGATCAATTAGCGGCGGCGGCGGCTTTTGGGAGAGAAAGGGGGCGGCGCACTTAGGAGCTCTAGGGTTAGGGTTGTAGTGTAATGAATTACTCATGTTATGATTTAGGCTTAAGTCTAATTAAATAGACTAGTGATAAACTTGGACCGGCCCAACGGGCCCGGGTCCAACGTATGAACATTCGGTTCATCACTTTCACCGTGACTTCATCATAACTTCGATCGCCGATCAGGTCGGACCGATCGACTCAGTTTCCAAAACTGGATACTATGATCTGAAAAACCATTTTTTCAGAACCCCAGTGCAAAATGACCGTTTTGCCCCTCAACAGCGGGAAATCACGATTTGACCGCTGTTGACTTTTAGGAAGTCGCACTCCCCAAAATCCTCTTCCCATGCTCAACACATTGAGCTCAGTATCCGTGCGGGAATCTAGAATCCAGTACTTGTGACCCTCAATGGTTCAGGGATACAACTAGCCGTGGGCCCACAACCATTGTGGCTCCGGAATCACAATTACGGACTTGCCCATCGGATCATGGTAAGAGCGTCTAGCAACATCGCCCCATGATCCCCTAGGTATCACTGATAGTGCCTGCAAGAACCAGTTGGTCTTGGTTAGCGTACAGTACGGTCCTTTCAATCCATATTTCCCGATCAGATCAACGACCATTGGTAAATCGAGAGTCGCTATATATCCGATAGCCATGCATACATCTTGGAGATCGAATAGGGACATCACGAGTGTAACTAGGTAAACCCATTTACCTAAAACACTTCTAGTACTCTTGCCAGAAATTTATACACTATTATCCCCTCAGATAGCATAGGATATCCACGCATGTCTGCGAGCGGTGAATCCTCGACAACGATGCATCGACTCCTAAATGCATCGGGGCCTCACCCAATCCCGCCGCCTAACGACCCCAAGTGAGTCGGCAAACGGGTCAAAGTGAGGCACCTATCATGTAAGGTATCACTGATAGTGCCTGAAAGAACCAGTTGGTCTGGTTAGCGTACAGTACGGTCCTTTCAATCCATATTTCCCGATCAGATCAACGACCATTGGTAAATCGAGAGTCGCTATAGATCCGATAGCCATGCATACATCTTGGAGATCGAATAGGGACATCGCGAGTGTAACTAGGTAAACCCATTTACCTAAAACACTTCTAGTACTCTGGCCAGAGATTTATACACTATCATCCCCTCATATAGCATAGGATATCCACGCATGTCTGCGAGCGGTGAATCCTCGACAACGATGCATCGACTCCTACATGCATCGGGGCCTCACCCAATCCCGCCGCCTAACGACCCCAAGTGAGCCGGCAAACGGGTCAAAGTGAGGCACCTATCATGTAGAGCCTCAATGTCGTTTTGAGTCGTGAGGACTAATCAGTACAACCAAGACCTCAGACTTATCCACTCGACAAATGGTAACCACTTGGAAAGTCCGAACGAGGGTAGTTCGATAGATCACCAGGTCACTATCTATCTGCATGCTCAGAACATCACAATGTTCCCTACCAATGAAACATGGTACTTCGCATTGCAGATACTAGTCTCGAGCTCGGGCGGCCTTATCCTCATTTTGACGTCCCAATCGACTAGGAACTAATTCAGAATACACAGTGACTATTAGATGTGTTTCATGATAGTCGTCATACCCACTATCACATCTAACATACACTATAGTGCATTCTAGGTCTTTACTCAACGCAATTGTTAATCATCATACAACACAATGAAAGTAAAGAATGCCATAAACAAATGCGAATATCATGTATAAAGATTGTCATATACAAGAGTCTATAAACCCACACGCCACAAGTTGGCTAGTTGGGAATCTACTCTAACAATCTCCCACTTGCCCTAAAGCCAACTACTCATCAGACGCAGTCCCATTGTTTCGCGATGTTTCTCAAACAACGGTCCTTGCAAGGGCTTCGTAAGTGGATCAGCAACGTTGTCCGCAGAGGCGACTCTCTCAACTGCTATGTCACATCTAGCCACAATATCCCGGATTATGTGGTATTTCCTCAGTATGTGTTTGGATCTTTGGTGAGACCTAGGCTCCTTTGCTTGCGCAACGGCACCCGTGTTGTCGCAGTACACCGGTATTGGACCAAAACAACGGTCCTTGCAAGGGCTTCGTAAGTGGATCAGCAACGTTGTCCGCAGAGGCGACTCTCTCAACTGCTATGTCACATCTAGCCACAATATCCCGGATTATGTGGTATTTCCTCAGTATGTGTTTGGATCTTTGGTGAGACCTAGGCTCCTTTGCTTGCGCAACGGCACCCGTGTTGTCGCAGTACACCGGTATTGGACCAACTCCATTAGGAATGACGCACAACTCTTGGACGAAATTCCTTATCCAAACGGACTCCTTAGCAGCAGCTGATGCTGCAATGTACTCAGCCTCAGTGGTTGAATCCGCGATGGTGTCTTGCTTGGAACTCTTCCAAGAGACAGCACCACCATTGAGCATGAATACAAATCCAGAGGTTGATTTCGAATCATCCACGTAACACTGGAAGCTAGAAT